>OX578273.1:29569357-29576857 GCA_951217065.1 Baccha elongata
TCATCATCATCATCATCATCATCATCATCATCATCATCATCATCATCATCATCATCATCATCATCATCATCATCATCATCATCATCATCATCATCATCATCATCATCATCATCATCATCATCATCATCATCATCATCATCATCATCATCATCATCATCATCATCATCATCATCATCATCATCATCATCATCATCATCATCATCATCATCATCATCATCATCATCATCATCATCATCATCATCATCATCATCATCATCATCATCATCATCATCATCATCATCATCATCATCATCATCATCATCATCATCATCATCATCATCATCATCATCATCATCATCATCATCATCATCATCATCATCATCATCATCATCATCATCATCATCATCATCATCATCATCATCATCATCATCATCATCATCATCATCATCATCATCATCATCATCATCATCATCATCATCATCATCATCATCATCATCATCATCATCATCATCATCATCATCATCATCATCATCATCATCATCATCATCATCATCATCATCATCATCATCATCATCATCATCATCATCATCATCATCATCATCATCATCATCATCATCATCATCATCATCATCATCATCATCATCATCATCATCATCATCATCATCATCATCATCATCATCATCATCATCATCATCATCATCATCATCATCATCATCATCATCATCATCATCATCATCATCATCATCATCATCATCATCATCATCATCATCATCATCATCATCATCATCATCATCATCATCATCATCATCATCATCATCATCATCATCATCATCATCATCATCATCATCATCATCATCATCATCATCATCATCATCATCATCATCATCATCATCATCATCATCATCATCATCATCATCATCATCATCATCATCATCATCATCATCATCATCATCATCATCATCATCATCATCATCATCATCATCATCATCATCATCATCATCATCATCATCATCATCATCATCATCATCATCATCATCATCATCATCATCATCATCATCATCATCATCATCATCATCATCATCATCATCATCATCATCATCATCATCATCATCATCATCATCATCATCATCATCATCATCATCATCATCATCATCATCATCATCATCATCATCATCATCATCATCATCATCATCATCATCATCATCATCATCATCATCATCATCATCATCATCATCATCATCATCATCATCATCATCATCATCATCATCATCATCATCATCATCATCATCATCATCATCATCATCATCATCATCATCATCATCATCATCATCATCATCATCATCATCATCATCATCATCATCATCATCATCATCATCATCATCATCATCATCATCATCATCATCATCATCATCATCATCATCATCATCATCATCATCATCATCATCATCATCATCATCATCATCATCATCATCATCATCATCATCATCATCATCATCATCATCATCATCATCATCATCATCATCATCATCATCATCATCATCATCATCATCATCATCATCATCATCATCATCATCATCATCATCATCATCATCATCATCATCATCATCATCATCATCATCATCATCATCATCATCATCATCATCATCATCATCATCATCATCATCATCATCATCATCATCATCATCATCATCATCATCATCATCATCATCATCATCATCATCATCATCATCATCATCATCATCATCATCATCATCATCATCATCATCATCATCATCATCATCATCATCATCATCATCATCATCATCATCATCATCATCATCATCATCATCATCATCATCATCATCATCATCATCATCATCATCATCATCATCATCATCATCATCATCATCATCATCATCATCATCATCATCATCATCATCATCATCATCATCATCATCATCATCATCATCATCATCATCATCATCATCATCATCATCATCATCATCATCATCATCATCATCATCATCATCATCATCATCATCATCATCATCATCATCATCATCATCATCATCATCATCATCATCATCATCATCATCATCATCATCATCATCATCATCATCATCATCATCATCATCATCATCATCATCATCATCATCATCATCATCATCATCATCATCATCATCATCATCATCATCATCATCATCATCATCATCATCATCATCATCATCATCATCATCATCATCATCATCATCATCATCATCATCATCATCATCATCATCATCATCATCATCATCATCATCATCATCATCATCATCATCATCATCATCATCATCATCATCATCATCATCATCATCATCATCATCATCATCATCATCATCATCATCATCATCATCATCATCATCATCATCATCATCATCATCATCATCATCATCATCATCATCATCATCATCATCATCATCATCATCATCATCATCATCATCATCATCATCATCATCATCATCATCATCATCATCATCATCATCATCATCATCATCATCATCATCATCATCATCATCATCATCATCATCATCATCATCATCATCATCATCATCATCATCATCATCATCATCATCATCATCATCATCATCATCATCATCATCATCATCATCATCATCATCATCATCATCATCATCATCATCATCATCATCATCATCATCATCATCATCATCATCATCATCATCATCATCATCATCATCATCATCATCATCATCATCATCATCATCATCATCATCATCATCATCATCATCATCATCATCATCATCATCATCATCATCATCATCATCATCATCATCATCATCATCATCATCATCATCATCATCATCATCATCATCATCATCATCATCATCATCATCATCATCATCATCATCATCATCATCATCATCATCATCATCATCATCATCATCATCATCATCATCATCATCATCATCATCATCATCATCATCATCATCATCATCATCATCATCATCATCATCATCATCATCATCATCATCATCATCATCATCATCATCATCATCATCATCATCATCATCATCATCATCATCATCATCATCATCATCATCATCATCATCATCATCATCATCATCATCATCATCATCATCATCATCATCATCATCATCATCATCATCATCATCATCATCATCATCATCATCATCATCATCATCATCATCATCATCATCATCATCATCATCATCATCATCATCATCATCATCATCATCATCATCATCATCATCATCATCATCATCATCATCATCATCATCATCATCATCATCATCATCATCATCATCATCATCATCATCATCATCATCATCATCATCATCATCATCATCATCATCATCATCATCATCATCATCATCATCATCATCATCATCATCATCATCATCATCATCATCATCATCATCATCATCATCATCATCATCATCATCATCATCATCATCATCATCATCATCATCATCATCATCATCATCATCATCATCATCATCATCATCATCATCATCATCATCATCATCATCATCATCATCATCATCATCATCATCATCATCATCATCATCATCATCATCATCATCATCATCATCATCATCATCATCATCATCATCATCATCATCATCATCATCATCATCATCATCATCATCATCATCATCATCATCATCATCATCATCATCATCATCATCATCATCATCATCATCATCATCATCATCATCATCATCATCATCATCATCATCATCATCATCATCATCATCATCATCATCATCATCATCATCATCATCATCATCATCATCATCATCATCATCATCATCATCATCATCATCATCATCATCATCATCATCATCATCATCATCATCATCATCATCATCATCATCATCATCATCATCATCATCATCATCATCATCATCATCATCATCATCATCATCATCATCATCATCATCATCATCATCATCATCATCATCATCATCATCATCATCATCATCATCATCATCATCATCATCATCATCATCATCATCATCATCATCATCATCATCATCATCATCATCATCATCATCATCATCATCATCATCATCATCATCATCATCATCATCATCATCATCATCATCATCATCATCATCATCATCATCATCATCATCATCATCATCATCATCATCATCATCATCATCATCATCATCATCATCATCATCATCATCATCATCATCATCATCATCATCATCATCATCATCATCATCATCATCATCATCATCATCATCATCATCATCATCATCATCATCATCATCATCATCATCATCATCATCATCATCATCATCATCATCATCATCATCATCATCATCATCATCATCATCATCATCATCATCATCATCATCATCATCATCATCATCATCATCATCATCATCATCATCATCATCATCATCATCATCATCATCATCATCATCATCATCATCATCATCATCATCATCATCATCATCATCATCATCATCATCATCATCATCATCATCATCATCATCATCATCATCATCATCATCATCATCATCATCATCATCATCATCATCATCATCATCATCATCATCATCATCATCATCATCATCATCATCATCATCATCATCATCATCATCATCATCATCATCATCATCATCATCATCATCATCATCATCATCATCATCATCATCATCATCATCATCATCATCATCATCATCATCATCATCATCATCATCATCATCATCATCATCATCATCATCATCATCATCATCATCATCATCATCATCATCATCATCATCATCATCATCATCATCATCATCATCATCATCATCATCATCATCATCATCATCATCATCATCATCATCATCATCATCATCATCATCATCATCATCATCATCATCATCATCATCATCATCATCATCATCATCATCATCATCATCATCATCATCATCATCATCATCATCATCATCATCATCATCATCATCATCATCATCATCATCATCATCATCATCATCATCATCATCATCATCATCATCATCATCATCATCATCATCATCATCATCATCATCATCATCATCATCATCATCATCATCATCATCATCATCATCATCATCATCATCATCATCATCATCATCATCATCATCATCATCATCATCATCATCATCATCATCATCATCATCATCATCATCATCATCATCATCATCATCATCATCATCATCATCATCATCATCATCATCATCATCATCATCATCATCATCATCATCATCATCATCATCATCATCATCATCATCATCATCATCATCATCATCATCATCATCATCATCATCATCATCATCATCATCATCATCATCATCATCATCATCATCATCATCATCATCATCATCATCATCATCATCATCATCATCATCATCATCATCATCATCATCATCATCATCATCATCATCATCATCATCATCATCATCATCATCATCATCATCATCATCATCATCATCATCATCATCATCATCATCATCATCATCATCATCATCATCATCATCATCATCATCATCATCATCATCATCATCATCATCATCATCATCATCATCATCATCATCATCATCATCATCATCATCATCATCATCATCATCATCATCATCATCATCATCATCATCATCATCATCATCATCATCATCATCATCATCATCATCATCATCATCATCATCATCATCATCATCATCATCATCATCATCATCATCATCATCATCATCATCATCATCATCATCATCATCATCATCATCATCATCATCATCATCATCATCATCATCATCATCATCATCATCATCATCATCATCATCATCATCATCATCATCATCATCATCATCATCATCATCATCATCATCATCATCATCATCATCATCATCATCATCATCATCATCATCATCATCATCATCATCATCATCATCATCATCATCATCATCATCATCATCATCATCATCATCATCATCATCATCATCATCATCATCATCATCATCATCATCATCATCATCATCATCATCATCATCATCATCATCATCATCATCATCATCATCATCATCATCATCATCATCATCATCATCATCATCATCATCATCATCATCATCATCATCATCATCATCATCATCATCATCATCATCATCATCATCATCATCATCATCATCATCATCATCATCATCATCATCATCATCATCATCATCATCATCATCATCATCATCATCATCATCATCATCATCATCATCATCATCATCATCATCATCATCATCATCATCATCATCATCATCATCATCATCATCATCATCATCATCATCATCATCATCATCATCATCATCATCATCATCATCATCATCATCATCATCATCATCATCATCATCATCATCATCATCATCATCATCATCATCATCATCATCATCATCATCATCATCATCATCATCATCATCATCATCATCATCATCATCATCATCATCATCATCATCATCATCATCATCATCATCATCATCATCATCATCATCATCATCATCATCATCATCATCATCATCATCATCATCATCATCATCATCATCATCATCATCATCATCATCATCATCATCATCATCATCATCATCATCATCATCATCATCATCATCATCATCATCATCATCATCATCATCATCATCATCATCATCATCATCATCATCATCATCATCATCATCATCATCATCATCATCATCATCATCATCATCATCATCATCATCATCATCATCATCATCATCATCATCATCATCATCATCATCATCATCATCATCATCATCATCATCATCATCATCATCATCATCATCATCATCATCATCATCATCATCATCATCATCATCATCATCATCATCATCATCATCATCATCATCATCATCATCATCATCATCATCATCATCATCATCATCATCATCATCATCATCATCATCATCATCATCATCATCATCATCATCATCATCATCATCATCATCATCATCATCATCATCATCATCATCATCATCATCATCATCATCATCATCATCATCATCATCATCATCATCATCATCATCATCATCATCATCATCATCATCATCATCATCATCATCATCATCATCATCATCATCATCATCATCATCATCATCATCATCATCATCATCATCATCATCATCATCATCATCATCATCATCATCATCATCATCATCATCATCATCATCATCATCATCATCATCATCATCATCATCATCATCATCATCATCATCATCATCATCATCATCATCATCATCATCATCATCATCATCATCATCATCATCATCATCATCATCATCATCATCATCATCATCATCATCATCATCATCATCATCATCATCATCATCATCATCATCATCATCATCATCATCATCATCATCATCATCATCATCATCATCATCATCATCATCATCATCATCATCATCATCATCATCATCATCATCATCATCATCATCATCATCATCATCATCATCATCATCATCATCATCATCATCATCATCATCATCATCATCATCA
>OX578273.1:29581857-29705357 GCA_951217065.1 Baccha elongata
TCATCATCATCATCATCATCATCATCATCATCATCATCATCATCATCATCATCATCATCATCATCATCATCATCATCATCATCATCATCATCATCATCATCATCATCATCATCATCATCATCATCATCATCATCATCATCATCATCATCATCATCATCATCATCATCATCATCATCATCATCATCATCATCATCATCATCATCATCATCATCATCATCATCATCATCATCATCATCATCATCATCATCATCATCATCATCATCATCATCATCATCATCATCATCATCATCATCATCATCATCATCATCATCATCATCATCATCATCATCATCATCATCATCATCATCATCATCATCATCATCATCATCATCATCATCATCATCATCATCAATAAATTGAAACGTTGTTCATAAAAATGAGGCCCTGCGTATCGATTTTCATAATTTTTCTAAATATTGCTAACCCAGCAAAATATTTTTTTTTCTTACTATTTGCAGTACGGGTATAACCTACCCTATCACCCGGTACCCGCTTGACGTTGAGTTGCGGGACACCCTGTATACATATCCATAACTAAACTTTCTTTAGTTTCGTAAAAGGCATATGCCCCCCTTTTCACTACCCAACAAATCAGTTTTAAATTTGTGAAAAAAAAAGAACAAATCAGATAAGTGAAATTACAAAATTATTTATTTAAACCTTTGGATACATACCTACGATAAAAACATAAACCAAAAAAGGTGAATTCTTGTCTTAAGAATAAAATTACCCGGTGAGTGTTTCTTTCAAATTATATACCCTTTAATTAATCTTTCACACCCATTGAAAGGAAAATCCACTGAAATAAAATCTTATAGATACGTCGCTTCTCAAGTTTAAATTTAGTTCATTCATCTTTCTCACGTGAAATATTTCAAATCTACTGCTCTAAAATACACTTACTTCCTACCATTCATTAAATTTATCGAAAATTTCCTTACCAATCAACATAAGTGAATAAATCCTAAAGTGAATAAAATATCTTGTATTCAATTTGTGTCTTTGCAGTAAAACTGTTTTCGAATTAATTCTGATATCTATCTAAAAGTTTCTACCTAATCATGATCGCTCTAGATGATTTAATTTTGGCTTCCGACCAATTAGTCGAATTTAGTGCTGATTTCAAAGCAACACCTTCTACAGTTTATACAGTTAGTTAGCCAATAAAATCGAACCCAACAATCTCTTGAATGAAGTTGAGAAAAGTTACTCGTTTTGCATTCGTTGTAGTGAATGCTCAGAAAATGAAAATCAATTAAAGTCAGTGAAGGCTAAATAAAAAACCTCATCAGACACTTTTGTGGATTGTTTGAGTTATATAATTGATCTCACGAAAAAGATATCCACAATTTCTGAAAATAAATCAAAAAATTAAATATCTGAAAATAATTCGAAAGATGACTCGTCCGATCTTGAAGTTGTAACTATACAAAATGATACAAATAAATATCAAAGTGAAGTGGACATATTTTATGGTACTTATCAAACATGGCCTTCTTTCAGAGAGGGCCGTGCATTTACTGCAGTATATGCACATCATCCGAAATTATGGGCAGTACAAAAGCTTTATCAACTTAGATCGAAGACCATAGGTGAAGCAAGCAATATTGTTTGTTAATTTCCACTCACATCTGAAAGTTGTGAACACGCGCATTTTAGTAAACAATCAAAAACTTTATTCAATTTGCCACAGGTTTCTCTAGAATCAAGCTCAGGTATCAAAAACATTCAACGCGAAATAAACGATGCTCTATCTGCTCTCAAAGATCATAAGGTAGACATTTCAAATTGGGATTCTATTCTAGTTTATCTATGCTCAAGTCGTTTACCTGATATAACCCTATCACTATGGGAACAGTCAATTGAAAATCCACGCACAATACCAACATGGTCCGAAATGGATACATTTTTATCTAATCGTTATCAAGTTTTGGAAACAATTTTAGATATCCGCCTCAAACCAAAACCTAAACCAACATTTAATAAAACTTCTCCATTTCAACAAGCTCGTGAAAAATCTCATCAATTATACCATAGCAAGCAAACAAATTTGACTTGCAAGCTTTGCAATCAAAACCATCCCCTACGGTTTTGTCACAAGTTTTTACAAATGAAAGTTGATGATCGAATTAAAGCCGCTAAATCCAATAATTATTGTTCGAATGGTTTTGCAACGTCACATTTAGAAAAGTATTGTAAGATTACCTACACTTGTATCCAATGCATAGGACGTCATCACTCACTCCTTCACCCTTTGTCTATAAGAGAAGCACACTTTTCGAATTACAATTCTAGTTCAAATCCCATAACAACCTACTCGATTATACAGTACACTCCGCCCCAAACTCATGACTCATCGAATTTACATTCGTACTATAGCAGCCACCGAAACCGCGTCATATTGGCTACCGCTTTAGTCAGCATTGAACACCATGGTTTAGTATTGACTCTGCATGCACTTCTCGACCCTGGATCAGAAGTTTCGACCCTGGATCAGAAGTTACATTTATTTCTGAAGCAGCTCAGACACGATTGAAACTTCCGGTTAAGCTCACATATCTGGAATAAATGCTGTTGTCACTGCCAGTGCCTCAAAAATATGTACTCTCCAACTCAAATCCAATCAAATGCCAGATTTCACTCTCAGTGTTAATGCAATTGTCTTTAAACGTCTTACTTGAGAGTTGCCATCTTGTTGTATAAATAAAACTGAAATCTCACAAGCCCTTGACTTTCCGTTAGCTGTACCTAATTTCCATTCAAGCTCAAAGGTTGATCTCGTTCTTGGTGCCGACACATACCCATCACTTATTCGCAGTGGTCTCAAATCAAATATTTTTTGGATCTTTGGTCGCACAAGATACTATTATCCGATGGGTCTTATCCGGACCTCTCTTTCAACGACCTTCAAAATGCTTTTCAACTTTTCTATCGTATTTCAATAAAATATCCCTCGATCAAGAAATTTGGGAGATCGAAGAGCTTTCAGATATGAAATCTTCTCCTGAAGATAAAACATGTGAAAAGCTGTTCTCAGAAACCACAACTAACAATGGTGAAGGTCGCTACATTTGTTAACTTCCTTTTAAAGAAGAAATGTCAACACTCGGTGTATCAAGAGAAAAGACTTTAAAACAGTATCCTCGTACAGAAAATGTTTTATCTAAGAATACGAACTTTCACAGTGAATATAAGAATATTTGACTCTCAACTACATGAAGAAGGTAGCCCCATTCGAAGTTAGGAACTCAAACGAAATCAAATCTTATTATTTACCACATCACGCTGTAATCAAACCCGAAAGTCCTACGACAAAAACCCGCGTCGTGTTTAATGCTTCCAGTCCAACTTTAAATGGTAAAAGTTTGAACGACATTCTATTCACTCGTCCTAGTTTACAAACAGATTTCATTTCATTTATTTTCAACTGGCGCTTCTACAAATATGTTTTAAATGCAGACATCACATAATTGTACCGACACATCTTTATACACCCTGATTATACCCCTTTTCAAAGGATTTTATTCCGAAATTCTACAAACGACCCCATCTGTGACTATGAACTCAAAACCGTCACATTTGGTATTAATTGTGCTGCCTATCTCGCAATCCGCACCCTTAAACAGTTAGCCGATGATGTTCAAGAACAGTTTCCTTTAGCGTCGAACATAATTCGAAACGAGTTTTATGTAGATGACGCACTATCCGGTTCCCACGATATTAGAACTGTCAGCAGGAGTTAGTGGCAGCTTTAAATTCAGCTGGTTTCACCCTTCGAAAATGGACTTCGCATTGAACTTTTAGATTCATTCCCCTCTGAGGATCTTTTAAACCAAGAATTTCTTCAACTCGAAGAAAAATCTTGCGCTAAAATGTTAGGTATTCAGTGGAATGCCACTACTGATAATTTCGAGTTTATCCTCATTACCCAGTTTCAAGAAAAAGATTCCTCTATTACAAAAAGAAAAGCTCTTTCAGCTATTGCAAAATTGTTCGACCCAGCCGGTTGGCTAGCCCCGATTTTTATAACATCTAAGATTATAATGCAACAGATTTAGCGAGACGGGACGTCTTGGTTCCTCGATGGATTGGATACGATCCTCCAGTTTCAATTCAGCTACACGGATTTAGTGATTTTCCTGAGCTGCATTATATATCCGAGTCGACCATGGTGAAAATATCTTTCCATGCAATTTTTTTTGTGCGAAAACCATAGTAGCTCCAGCTCAGCAAATAACTCAGCCAAGGTTAGAACTTTGCGCATCCGTGCTACTCTCCAAACTCATTAAGAAAATTATCCCTCAACTCAGTTACCCAATTCGAAATATGGTTTTATGGACTGAGTTCTATTGTTCTCGCTTGGTTAAAGAAACCCCCACACATGTGGAAAGCTTTTGTTGGAAACCGGGTATCTCAAATTACTCAAAATGTTGGAAATATTGAATGGCATGTTCGGTCTGCAGATAACGCGG
Source organism: Baccha elongata (assembly GCA_951217065.1). Classification (NCBI taxonomy): domain Eukaryota; kingdom Metazoa; phylum Arthropoda; class Insecta; order Diptera; family Syrphidae; genus Baccha; species Baccha elongata. The sequence continues at coordinate 29,586,369 of OX578273.1, forward strand.
CAGATCTTGCAACCAGAGGTTTGACCTCATTTGATCTTCCCAATAGACAACTTTGGTGGAATGGTCCCAATTGGTTATCTGAAACGCAAAATTCATGGCCTATTTCTAATCTCAATATTCACATTGAGCTCGATTTAGAAGCTCGACCTATTCAAACGTATGTGACCATCCTTTCTTAGTAGATTTTCTTCCTGGACAAGAATGTTACGCGTTATGTCTTACGTTTTCAGGTTCACTAGAAATGCTAGACCCAAATTAGCAAACCCCATTTAAAATACAGATTTTTCATATTTAGTTCCAGATAAGATAATGAGAGTGAATGGAAGACTCGCTTCCTCAACTCTATCACATAATGAAAAATACCCAATGATCTTACCCCTTTACTCAACTTATACAAATCTCTGTGACTTTGTTCACAAAGTCACTCTCCACGGAAGAAACCAATTAGTTGTGCGACTGATCCGATCCGAGATATGGATTCCGAAACTCAAAACCCTAATAAAATACAACGTTAGCAAATGCCGAGTATGTAAAATTTACAAAAAGAATGGCTTCCCAAACAATGGCTGCACTACCCAAAGAAAGAACCAAACTTTCACTTCCCTTTTATAATAACGGCATCGATTTTGCTGGCCCATTTTCAATAAAAAGCTTTGCAGCACGTAACTGTCGCATCTCAAAGGGTTACGTGTGTTTTTGTCTGTTTTGCGACTAAGCCAATCCACTTAGAATCCACAAGCGATCTATCCACAGTTTCTTTTTTAGCTGCTTTTTCCAGTTTCGTTCCTCGTCGTGGCCTCCCAAGCACGATATTTTCCGACAATGGAACTTATTCAATAATCTTTTGAATTTATTAAGCCTATTGAAGTGGCATTGTGGGAAGCGGGCGTTAAAAGTTTTAAAACCCATTTTCGCAAGGTTGCAAGCGATAATAAATTACTTTTGAGGAGTTTTCGACGCTCCTCTCACGAATCGAATCATGTTTGAACTCTTGACCGCTTAACCCTTAACTGATAATCCACACGATATTTTACCCTTGACCCCTGGTCATTTCCTGCGAGGAGGACCGCTTTTAACTCCACCGGAATCCGATATGAGTTATATGTCCCTAAGCATAAGCGATCGATGGAAAAAAGTACAAATTCTTCATCATAACTTCTGCCTTCGATGTAAGAAGAGTATCTCAAGGAACTTCAAAAATGATCTAAATGGAAATATTCTAAACGAGATATAGCTCTAAACGACAACGTTGTTATCCGCGAAGAGAATTTATCTCCCAATGAATTACGTTTAGGTTAAATAATGAAAATATACAGAGGTTCAAAAGGGTATTCTAAAACGTCGTGAAACTTTGCAACCTGCTACAGGATGAATTTTTTGAAAATTAATAGAATATAAGTTTATTTTTCAATGCACTGGTTTTCGAATTTTGTACGTATTTCGAATTATATTGATTTAACAATTTATTTATAAAAAAATCTAAGTTTGTATACATTATATTAGATTACATAAGATATCTTGTATTTATTCCTTTTTCCCATACTAGCCTTCCAAAAGAGTGAGTAGAAGTAGTAGAGTAGAACCCCTCTTTAATATGGTTCTCCAGCCTCATGCATATACATAATGTAGCCCTAGCATACGACTTTGTTTTTGCAGGAATCCTGCAAGGCGGCCGGCAATGTTTAGTTGAGATTTCTTCACGAAAACCTAGATGGCGTTCAAGTTAACTTCCTTTGATAGTCATTAAAAATTTCCATTAAATTTCCCACAGAACCCATTTCCTTTTTTACTAATATCTGAACTCGCTCACTTTTGTAACAATCATTTCAGAGTCAAGACCTACTCAATAAAGCATTATAAACCACAATACTTACTCATCTCATTTTCCCTTGATTTTTTCTCCCCGAACCACACCCCAACAAATTCTCTTAAGCTAGAAGGGCTTTCAACCGAAACTTCAATATGCTGTAGTTTTCCCCATTGAATGACGTGATGCTATATCACAAATAATTTATTAATTCAAAGAGCACGTGAGCCTATGTATTAAATAAATTAAATTTGAAGTGCAAAACTTTTCTTAAGATATGTTTTTTATTATAAGTTAGTAAGTTGTTTCTATAACAAATATTTATAATAGAATGAAAATTCATAAAAGAAAAAGATGTATATATAGACTTAATTAACAAATGGTTACTAGGCGTTTTGGACTATTTATATTTTGTTTATTAGAGTGCATAACGTTAATTATGTTTTATGTACATCCAATAATATTTGATACCTTTTAAAAAACAAGATCTGACGTTTCTAAATTGATAGTTGCCACTATTTTTTCAAAATCGTTGCCACTATTTTTTCAAAATCATATTGACAATTATAGGAAGATTTGTTGGCACCGGCCAGTGGTCGAAATTCGACCTTTTTTACTAATAAATATTTTTGTAACAATTTATTTTTTATTAAACATATTAATACGTTTTTTTATGTAATTAAACATATTAAAAACATAGGATTATTACGTAAACTCTTTTTTAGTCACCCTTTTTCACTAACTCAACGGCAACATTTTTATATCATTTTTGGTTTTTTCGAAAGATGTTTATATTCCCGAAACCGATATCAAATGTTTATATTAATATGTTGCCGTTAACAATGAAAACCAAAACAAAACACGAAGCGCATAAAAACACAACGCAAAACGTCAAAACAAAAGACGCGATGGCAAGCGTTCAACGGACACAATAATGTGTTTCATCGGTGTTCAGTGCCGCTTTAACAAAAAATTCATAATTATTTCGTAGTTTTGTTAGTTTATTATTTTTCGGGCAATTTCTGTGAAATTGAAGCTGACGGCAAAATTACAATTTGTAACCCTTGGCGTTTTAAAAATGCAAGACAAAGAGAAGGTTGAAATCGTTCGATTGATATGCTCTCCTCTCGTTTACTCTAATGAAAGAGAAAGAGAAAGAGTGATGAATACAAATCTGGGGATGGCACCAAGTTTCCCCATTTTTTAAAAAATCACCTGCAAATGTTGGTGCAACCGATTTTCAGTTTAAAACTCCATACATTTTATTACTCCGTTTAATAAAATGCTTTTAAGTGTATTTTGGTGCAACTGGGCATTATTATTTTAAATTCGTTAATAGCAAAAAAAAAGGAGATACACTGCGCCATAGCTCATACGGCTTTGACCATTATGACCTATGTATATATTATATACAAGATGAGGAAGTGAATTGAGACAGCATTCCCAATACGCCCAACACGCCCAATTCAATTCCGGAAGACATTTAGGGAGATTTGTTCACTTGGAAGTTCGAGGGCTCTCCGAACGTTCACTCGAATATAACATTACAAAATGTCACACTCTAATCTTCTCAAATAAACTTTTTACTTAATTACCCTTCGAGATTTGATTAAAAATATCACACATTTAAAATATTTCCCACAACGTCAATTTCACAGAAATAGGTCGAAAAAAATTAACAAACAAATAACTACCAAACAGTAAGGGTACTCATCTAACGACGGAAATTTTCGCTTGATGTAAAAACGAAACTTTACCATACGTTTTCATAAACGCCCCATGAAAACTGTTGACGTAAATTGTCATAAATCGTATTATAAATCGTCACGATCATCTTAAAACTTGACAAAATGGGGATGAAAGATATTGAGTGAGTTACTTTGAATTTTTGTTTATCATTTGTTTTTATATAATTTTTTTTTATTCTCACTTTCTTAGTTTTTGGAACATTTGTAAAACTATTTCCTGCTGCAAAACGCTCTTCAAGGGTAAAAATTGCAATCAAATTTTCCCGCCTTCGTGAAATGTCAACAAAAATATCTTCTTTACTTATTTTTATCTTTACATCGTCACTTTCCGAATCGAATTCGTGATGAAAGTTTATATCTTCCGTGGGAAAACTTTCCCATAAAAAAATTGACAGCTCGTTTCCGATGGCGGAAACTTATATCGTTTCCGTCGTTTTACGTCGTTAGATGAGTACCCTTAGTATGATTTTTTTGTCAAAACTGTGGAAGCGGCACTGAACACCGACGGAACGCAACGAATTCATTGTGTCCGTTGAACGCTTGCCATCGCGTCTTTTGTTTTGACATTTCAATCGGTGTTGTTTTCTATTATTGTAAGATATTAAAAATTTTAAACTATTTTAACTTGCCTTAGCGACAACATATGTAGGATGACTACACTTCCCAACTAAATAAACATCCTAAATTACAATACCAAACATGAACTATTTACACTATTTTCACTTCATAATTTCCAAATCATTCCTTTCCTTTCGAAGATACAGAATTTATGTAAATCTGTAGTATAGAGATAAAACTAAAATTTATGGAAAAGCATTCTGAAAAGTAAAGTCAAGTAAAGTAAAGGTCAAAGAAAAGTCAAGTTAAGAAAGCTAAGTCAATGTCAATGTCTAATTAAAGTTATTTCATATTTTTCTATATTTTTTATAAATAATTATTTAAATTGAAACTCTAATTATATTTAAATCATAAACTATTGAAGTAAAACCTATTTAAACTTAAATAAACTCTCGTGTTCTAAATTATACCCTTCCCTTCCCCTACAATCGGTGTCAGAAGTGTTGCTGGACAAGTGCCGCGAAAAGTATTCAAATTGTCTTCAAACTATCAAATTACATTACAAATACCTAGTGTTAAAGTCTATATAAAAAAAAGAAAAAAACATACAAAGTCATTAAATACCTAGTTTAAACGAAAAGTTATTAGTGACAAGGAGTGACAAAGTGACAAGATAGAAAAGAAAAGATTAAAAGCTAAGAATTAAATTTAAATATAAAATCTGATAGTTCATGCATTAGATGTAACAAGTGCATAAAAAGAATAAAAATTGTACGATACATATACATGAAGTTCATAAAAAATAACTTAACGCGATCAGTGAGTGCATAAGTTAAAAAAAAAATAAATAACAAAAACGAAAAAAATGAGAGCATAATAAGAAAATAAGAGAATCATAAGTTATTCTTAACAAAGTATACACCCGCATACAAAATTGGTGAGATCGTTTCATATTATATTTTCTCTTGCATGATATATTTTAATTATTACTGAAACAAGATCGATTTGCTCGATAAGCACTGAGTCAAGCTTCTATTGAGTGTAATTGAGTGTAATTCGATTTTACGATCTTGTGTCATACATGCTTGAGCTAAGTTATCGCATGCAACGAATACTTGACATTTGACTGATAAAATAATTTTATTCGCATGTAATTTTATGCGTTGTTTTTTTTTTTTTTAATAAAAATCAAAACAAAGACAAGAAAAGAATTTTCAAGTAAAATAATAATTTTTTTTTGCTATGATCGTAAGAGTGCTATGATGGGGAGGAAGGTTTAAATATTCGAATGGATGAATTAAATAAATTAACTACCAAACAATTGCAAACAATTTTAAAAGAAAAGAAATTATCATATCGGTACAATTTAAAAACGGAATTAGTAGAGAGGTTATTCAATGCTATGTTGAATGAAGGAAAGTCAGAAGGTAGTTTTATGGAAGCTTTTAATAAAGAGGAAACGGAACAAGATATAGACAGTAATTTAATTGATAATATCGAAGCTGGTGAGGGTAATAAAGATAAAGTTGACGAAAAGTTAAGAGAGATGTCAGAAAATAATCATTTCGTTTTTATAGATGTGGAAGAATCTTTGGATACATTTTCTGGTGAATCTGGGAAGAATGTAGTTCTCTGGTTGAAAGATTTTGAGGACATAGCTACTGAGTGTAAATGGAACCCGATACAAAAATATCTGTACGCAAGGCGTTTACTAAAAGGAGCTGCCAAACTGACAATTGAATCGAAAAGCGGTGTTTGCAGTTGGGATGATTTGAAGCAGTTTCTACTGGACGAGTTTAATAATGTGCCTTCTTGTATAAGTCTTCACAATGAACTTCAGTCTAGGAAGAAAAAGTGTGATGAATATATTTTAGAATACATGTATTCGATGAAGCGTATTGCTATAAAGGGACATTTTGATGACGCGTCCTTAATAGCCTATGTTATTCAAGGTATTTCAGATAGCCCTTTGAATAAAACCGTTTTGTATGAAGCAACGACTCTAGATGAGCTAAAAAAGAAGTTTATAGTTTATGAAACGATTAAAGGTAAAAAGTCAATACTATGCTCCAAATGTTAAGGCAAATTTTTCAGGCACTTCTAAAAATGTTGTGGCTTAAAAAAAGATGTACGAACTGTTTTTTTTTTCTTTTTTTTTTAAATTCAATTTTTTATTTTCAATTTAACTTATATCTACTTAAATGCTAGACAAAAATCTTAAAAACTAGCTTACCGAATAACTTAACTAACTTACTGGCCCCACGCGGGCGCTCTAAATTATACTATATTAAAAATGCCTTTCGACGTAAAAACTAACTTAAATTAAAATTCAATATTTCTTAAAACTAAACGAGAAAATTCTTAAAAACTCGTTTTTCTATGACATTTTATATACTATAAAAACTTAAAACTACCTTTTACCTAAATAAAACTAAATTAACCTAAATAAAACTAAAATATAAGTAATAACTATACGTAAAGAACTTAAAACTACTTAAAAATACTTAAAATAACTTAAAACTAGAACAGCCACCAGCAGCTTTTTTTTTTCTTTTTTTCGCAGCAGCTTATGCAAATGCACACACACTCATACATATGCATATATGAATATATATGCATATGTACTAGCGCCCAATGTACATATCCACAAGCAAATGCAGTTTTTTGTTGTTTTTAAAATTTTTTTTTGGTGCGCCCACTGTCCTATTTAATGTCTACCTATTAATACCTAAAAATACGTAGGTCGGCAAAGGCAACAACTTTGGTCAACCATCAATATCAAAGTGGTCCCCCAACCACCAGAATTGTTTTACTTGCTTAACCAAGTCCTTTCTGTCCCGAAGGGGCACAGCTCTACTGAACCGCAGACGCTCTGCTCCGTTCCCAGAGCCGACGTCTCGATCATACAGGAGTCGCCGATCCACAGTTCTACGGCCGACGTGGTAGATTAACGGAACCGCCAATCTATCCTGTATCAGCCCTCGACTGTCTAAATAGAGGAATGTCTCGGGCGGGATGAAACCGTTAAGACGAACGCTCTCACTATATTCATTATTGTGGTAGTAAGCCCCGAAAATAAGTCCATTGGCTGAGGTCATCGCTCTTGCAATGTGACCCCGAATCAGCTTAATTAAAAAGTTATCTATCCTGTTTATATTGGCCCCGTTGTATAAGACCTCGTTGGCATAATAATATTTGTACTCCGACTCTGGTGTTCTGTGTAATCCAAGACAGGTCCTAAGACACTGCCTCTCAAACACCCGAATCTTTTCCATTTGAGATGGGGCAACGTTAAACCACCACACAGGGCACCCATAGGCAATCATTGGCTGGATGAGGGCCAAGTCGCAAATCACCTTTACCCTGTTTTCAAGGCGGCTGCTATAAAACAACCGTCTTGTCAAAGCAAACGCTCCCCTAGCTCTGGCCAGAGCAGCATCTATATGTCGATTGAAATATAGTTACTGGGGCCCAACTATGTAACTCGATTCTACTTTTGATTCTATTCGCAAATCATTTCCGATTCTACTTTCAACTGGCACTATGTATAAAATGAGAATCGAATAAAATAAGTCCCAAAAATATCCCACAATATTTCCGATTTTCGAACGAGTCTCGCATTCTATTGACAGATGAATTGAAAAAGGAGTCAATAAACATTTTTTTTTTGTGAAACATTTTAAATTAAATCAAGTTTTTGAATGAAAATATAAACTTAAGTTGTTAAGTTTTATCAGATTTTTTCCAATGGGAAGTAAATTGGAACAAGAAAAAACGCTATAAATGCAATACATTGTACTTTGTACAAAACACGGAGGTAGGTATAATGGTGCTTATCGCAAAAGGAATTATTAAAAATGCAAGTGCTAAGCGGTTACAGAGTGAAATGTTTTATTTTCAGTTTTGCAATAAAAATAGCGCTTTTAGAAGATGAATTTATGTGTTGATCCTTGAATTTTTTTTGTAAACATCTGTGCGTTTCGTCATTGTGTTGGCCAAGAACATTGAATTGAGAAGCTTTTGTGTTCGCACTTTTAAGTGAGTCCTTACGTTGAAAATGTATTATTGATTAGTTAAAAACAGTTAAATAAATATTAACAATTACAAAAAATATGTTTTCATGCATATTGTATGCTTTCGTTTAATTTTAAAGGATTGCTCGCAAACACATTTGCATGCGAACAATATTATGCGAATTCGAATGGTTTTGACATCTACTTTCGAGTTAGGTAGTTCTAAATTTGCGAAAGGAAGTTTTTTAATTCGACTTTCGTTTATTAATGCGTTCTTATAGAATTACAGAGTTCGGATTTTGCGAATTCGGATATTTTAATTGTAGTATCGAGTTACATAGTTGGGCCCCAGGTCTAGCCAGATACCAAGGTACTTTACAACATATTTACTCGCCAGTGGATGTCCACTTGGTCCAACGATCACTAGATTTCTACAGTTCTTTCTTGTATCCCTAGAAGCCTTAGACAAAGGGGTTCTTAACAGGATAGTTTCTGATTTCTGAAAATTAATTTTTAACTTCCAGTCATCACAATATCGCTGAATCTGGTCGAAGTCACGCTGCAAGAGAATTTTGATGACTTCAACTTTTGGACCCGTCCTGTACGCTACGAGGTCATCGGCATACGCAATCGCATAAGTGAGACTACCTATCAGATCGCTGGTGTTAATACTAAAAAGAATCGGAGAGTTCACAGCTCCTTGCTGTAGACCGTTTTTAATATCAAATGTTGTAGTAGAAGTTACATTGGCATTTTTGACAACAAACTTTCTACCATTGAGCATGTCATGAAGCATATATAACAGTGGTTTACTTATGCCAAATCTAGTTAATTTCAGATAAAGACCCTCTAAACATACGGTGTCGAAAGCCTTCTCTAAATCAACCAGAACGGCACCCGTGCATTGATTTTTCGCTTTGTTCCATTGAATATCAGAAACTAACTTAGATGCGGCATGAATAGTGTCAAGTCCCGCCTTAAAGCCAAACTGATTATCTGGGATAATATTTTTGTCCTCAACCCACTTGAACAGAGCTCTATTGAAAATCTTCTCGAATACCTTACTGATACCTGGAAGAAGACTTATCGACCGAAGATTTGCCGGATGGGAGCTGTCCTTTCCCTTTTTGGGGAGAGGATTGACCACAGCTGTTTTCCAACTCACTGGATAATATGCATTATTCAATGCGTTGTTGAACAGTGTGGTATAAATGTCTATGGCTTCCTCAGGAAGATGTCGTAACACAATGTTGGGTATACCATCGACCCCCGCAGATTTCTTTTTCTTTAATGTTTGAAAAATTAACTGAAGTTCTACCTTCGAAATTAACAATGAACTGGGTCCATTTCGCTCGGCGATGGTGGCGTTTGCAAAGTTTTCGTCATTGAACCCAGTGAAACCAGTATTCTCAGATCGCCATTGCGTTATGTTATTTTCAAGATAGAAATTATGCAGCGAGGCTCTGTTCTCCAGGTCATGATTCGGACGAATGCTAGCATTCACCTTATACACTTGCTGGAAAGCAGCCCCTACAGCTTCTACCTTTTCCTGTGGATCTTCTATCATAAAAAAGTTATCATCGAAAACGGCACCCTCCGGATCTATTCCCGCAATCTTAAGTACGTCTTCGTTATCTGTTGTCCTCTGGAGTTTAAGACATGGAAGTTCCTTTTGATCATTTCTTCTAAATATCTTATTTATTTGGGGAAACATACTAGGGTCGCTGGAATTAACGGCCCGAATTCTGTTATCCCAGTATAAATTAATAGACAATCTATAATTTTGTTTAATCAGAACATTAATGTTTTTGATCGACGACTTCAATGTCCTAATCTCCAGATCACGTGTGTCCGTGAAACGTCTGTACAGAAGTTTCAATCTAGTCAGCAGTCCACTTTTTTGTCGGTGTAGTGCGTCGATTGTCGCGTTCTTGTATAAACCAGTAGGGTCTTGTTCCTTATATTTTGGGATTGTTTTGTCCATTGTTCGTTTTATAGTCGTATTCATTTGAGTCAGGAACCCGTCGATCTCGACGTTCGTCAGGTTTCTGTCATTTGGTGGAGAAATGTCATCGGAACGTATTTCTCTTGCCAAGGCGTTGGAGAAGCGTGGCCAGCGCGTCTTATTGAAATTGTAAGAGTGCACAGGCGCATACTCATCCAACTCCACAAGTTCGCTCGGAAGCTGTATTACGGTGGCAAGTCCGCAGTGATCGCTGTCGTATTCGATTGTTCGTAAACAGTTTCTTGTCTGTTGATTTGTTGTGTCAGTTATAACAAGTCGTGAGTCAAGCAGTAAAAGATCCAGAAAGCCACCCCTCCTAGGAAACGAAGGTCTATCTGTCGCAAAAAGATCGATCCTACACTCAACACTGTATCGACCCATCCAATTAAAAAGATGGTTCCCTCTAGGATTTTGAACTTGATTTCCCCAATCTACATGTTTGGCGTTCAAGTCCCCTGCCATGAGATAATAATTCTCATCCCAGTTCAGTCTTAAGCATTCGAAAAGTTTTTCGAGCTCTGCGATAAAATTAGCTGGCTGAGGTGCGTCAGGTGCGTACACTGCGATTGCGTACATTCTTTTCCCCTGCTGGAGAGGAATGCAAGCGATGCAGGCTTCTAGCAACCCGAATCTTCGCACTTCACTATTATATATAACCTTATGTTTAATGCCCTTTCGTATGAAGATTGCGACGCCACCCCCTTGAGAGGAGTTGGGCCGATCCCTTCTTACGATATTGTAATTTTTATTAGTCAGTTTGTGTTTCTGGTTTAGCTTAGTTTCGCTAGCCATAAACACATCAGGACTTTGGTCTTGCAGCAAATGAAAAAGGTTTGCTCTACGTTCGGTCTTAATCAGCGAATTTACATTCACAGCTAGGATCTTAAAGGGTCACTCAGGCCGCGCGCCTTTAACCATTTCGCGTTGCCGGCAGAATAGAGTAGAGGTAATCCACCCTAGCCGCCTGCTCCCTCATCTGTTTTTGCACGTCGGTTAACTGACCATGAATGGTCAGCAACACCTGCATCAGATCTGCCTCTGGCACAGGAGCCGTAGGCACTTGGACCTGTTTGGCTACCTGTGGTTGAGGCTGTACCGTTTTTCCCTTTCCAGACGCCATTTGGGCGTAGGAAATTGCGGGATTGACGGAAGTTGTTGTCTGGCGTACTTCAGGGCGTCTCACCTCAACTGTTTTCTTTTGGGCTTTGTTTTGCTTTATCTCCTGAAACTTCGGACATCCCCGATAGTTTGCGGGGTGCCCGGAGCCTCGGCAGAGCGCACATTTTAACTGGGTCATATCTGTGACCCTATCTTGGCCGAGTTTACACTCCCCTGTTTTGTGGGTATCTCCACATTTAACGCAGACTGGGTCCATACCACAGTTAACTGCAACGTGTCCAAACCCTTGGCAGTTCATGCATTGAAGCATGTCTTTCTGCTTGTTTAACTTTTCCCATCGTACAACTTGGTAATCCAGGACTGTTATATTCCTTAGACCACTCAATTTGCTTTGGGGCGAGAGTTGAACTAGGAAGAATGGTAACTTCCGTTTCTCCCGTCTGGCTTTGACTGTGGTAAAAGGTCTGACCTAGATAAAATCGAGATCGTCGCTCGCCACTTGACGGAGCTCAGCTAAGAGCGCCTGCGAATCCGTAGAAGATTCGATACCCTTCAGGAGGACTGTTTGAAGCTTGTCTTCCTTTGGGGTGAAACTATAATACTCAGTTTTAGTTTGAGACAGAAGGTCTTTAACTTTTTTGTAGTGCTCTAAAGAAGAGCACTGAATAGAATGCCTGTCTGCGTTTAGCTGCTTAATTATAAAATTGTTGCCTACGACCGACCTACATATTTCAATAGTTTCTTTTATTTCCATTTTGTAAGTATTTATAGGTGGCACCTTACCTTTCTTTGCTTGTGGCTGTTGCTGTTGTTGCTGTTGTTGTTGTGACTGCTGCTGTTGTCTCTGCTGCTGCTGCATCGGCTGCTGTTGTGTCTGCTGCTGTTCTGACTTCTGCGGTTGTTGCTGTTGCGTTTGTTGCTGCTGCTGTTGCTGCTTCTGTGTCTGTTGTCGTTGTTGTTGTGGTTGTGGTTGTTGTTGTTGTTTTGCCTGCGGCCGCTGAGGCTGTTGCTGTTTGTGAAGCTGTTGTTGTGGCTGCTTCTTTGATTGCTGCTTATGTGGCTGCTGCTGGTCTGGGAGTGGTCGTTTTTTCTGAGGAGGCTTCTGTTGTTGCGTAGCTTCAAGTTGCTTTTGGAGCGCTTGTTGGCGGGTGCGCTGCTCAAGAGTCACTTGGCGCTCCTTCTCCCTTCTCGCTTCCTGCTTCTTTCTTAGTGATTCAACCAACTCTATGAGCGAAGAAATCTGCTGCTTCAGTGTTTCAATCTGTTCGTCCTCTTCTTCTTTCGACAGATCCACTATCTCGCCACTTACGTAGTGCCCTTCTCCTTCTACTGACATGTAGGATATGGCTTCTTCGGCATCTACATCAGCTACGTTTTCTTCGCCTGTTACGCCGGCGATTTCGTTGGCTGGCTCTGGTATCTTCGATACTTCTTCTTCAGCCTCTTTGACGATCACGACATCAGCCTCAGCCTCGTCGTCTTCTCCCTTGTTGTAGTTGTTGTTGTCTCCGTCGTCTGAGGCAATAACAACTACATCGCCTCCTCTTATTTGCATCAGTTGCCTCGGCACATGCCAGCCCTGTTGATTTGTCTATGGTAGGGCTTGTTGTTTTGGCTGTTGCCATGCTCATGGTTTTGGCCTCGACACGTGCCGATGACTCTGTTGTTATTTTTCTTGACCTTGAAGGTCCAGCAGATGCTGCCGTATTTGTTGTTTGGCCTCTGGATGGCCCCGCTATCTGTTTATCGGCTGTTGCTGTTACATCGCCTGATGTTCCATCACCTTTTGTTGTTGTTGGGGGACCATCTTTCGATGTCCCCGTTGGTTTGACCATCTGCTCTTCTTGTTGTTGCTGCTGTTTTCTTCTCCTAGAAACCTCTTGCCAGAAATAATTTAAAAAAAGGCCTTGCCCGGGGTGAGAATCGAACCCACGACCTTCCACTCTGAATTCTGCTCCTTTTTTAATTCAATTTTTATTTTTAATTCAACTTATAACTACTTAAACGCTAGACAAAAATCTTAAAAACTAGCTTACAGAATAACTTAACTAACTTACTGGCCCCATACGGGCGCTCTAAATTATACTATAACTATATATTAAATGCCTTTGGGCGTAAAAACTAACTTAAATTAAACTTCAAAATTACTTAAAACCAAACGAGAAAATAATTCTGCTCCTCTACCACCTAGGCTAACTTGCCACTTGGTTTTGGTAGACCTAAATCACTACTATTAGCACTCGCGCCTCTATGTAAAATTTCCACTATAAAAGTCGCCAACGATGTGCACACTTCCACGGTTGCTGAACGACGTGTGTACGAACTGTGGTTCTCTTTCTCATGCACAAGATGTGTGTCCAAACAAAAGCAAAGGAGTAAGGAGTTTTGGGTGTAGTGAATTTGGTCACATATCTTCAAATTGTCCAAAGAAATAAGCAAAGAATGCAAATGTGAAAAGAATTAACAGACTAGACTGTTGCGTGAAACTTATGTTGGCAGGGGAGGACTACGATGTGTTAGTGGATACGTAGCGGATGTATCTTTGATACAGGAGAGTGTTTGGAGAAGGGCTGGTGCTGTTGTGGTTGATGGAGTTGGAGAAATGTTGACGGGATTCGGGGATGGTAATGCAAACCGTTCTCATGGATCTTGTTTAATGGACGTTTTAATCGAAGAAGATTTTTATTCCATTCGATTCCATATCGTTCCTGATGAATGGATGTATGGACTGTATGATTTTGGGAAAAAACTTCTTAAGCGTTTCGAAAGTTAGTATTGAGAATGGTAATATTTAGTTTAGTTTAGTTTAGTTTAGTTTATTTATTTAAAATTTCAATCTACAAATTTACATTTAACAGATTTCAGACTTAATATATCAATATTCAATATATTTATAGATAAAATTAACATTTAATAATTTAATATGTTCATATAAATTTTAACAAAATCAAATAAGAATACTTAATAATCTATTTTTAAATGAGTTTCTAGACAAATATATATCCAAATTTGCATAATACAAGTTAAATAAAATACAACTTGCAGAAACTGGTTCACGTTGACCGTATAACGTATGATGGGAATCAATAAACAAGAGGGGTCTGGCTCTTAATGAAATTGATGGAGCATGAAGATGTAGACAACTAAGCAAACTCTCATAGTCAATAGCTGAAGTCAAAATATCGCGAATAAACATGATGCTATACATTTTTCTTCTAGTCCCGAGAGTTTTTATTCCAAGTAAAAGGCATTTCGAATGATACGATATATGATACACATCTATATTATTTCCAAAAGTATTTCGAAGGGCAAATCTGAGAAATTTTTTTTTAAACATTTTCAATTCTCTTTTTATTAAACTCAGTCGTAGAGCTCCAGACAACAGAATTATATTCGAGAATAGGACGCACAATACTGCAATATAAAGATTTAATCGTGTATGGATCCTTAAACTCAAATGAGTTTCTTTTTATAAATCCAAGTAAGGAGTTTGCTTTGGATACAATATAATTGTCTTCGACAATTTTAATTAATTGGTAAATTATTCAAAGAATAATTTGGAATAATATTTAATAATGTTTTGTTAAAGGCCATACAATCACATTTTTCAATATTTAACAACAAGTCGTTTAACTTGCACCAATCGACAAAAGAATTCAGATCATTTTGAAGAAAGTAACAATCATTCAAACTAGAAATTCGGGAAAAGAATTTTATGTCATCCGCATACATTAGACAATTAGAATATTTAAGAACATTAGGAAGATCATTAATAAAAAGTAAGAATAATAACGGACCCAAATGACTACCTTCTGGAACTCCGGAAGATACTTTAATCTCTTTTGAGTAAAAATCCCCTACAGCTAAATATTGTTTCCGCCCGAGTAAATATGAAGAAAACCATTGAAGCAACGGTCCATGAAACCCATAAGCTCGAAGTTTTTCTAAAAGAATATCCAAGTTAACTCGGCTAAAAGCTTTAACAAAGTCAGTGTAAGCCACATGAACTTGCTTCCGACTGTCCAAAGTATTTGTACAAAAATTTGTAAATTCTACAAGATTTGATGAAGAAAGACCTACTTTTCCAAAAACCATGTTGATGTTTACTAACGTGTTGTTTTATAATAAACTTAAATTTATCTTGAACAAGACTGTCCAGTAGTTTTGGAACAACAGATAATTTAGTTATAGGTCTGTAGTTCGATACCAAATTTTTTGAACCTGATTTAAAGATTGGATCGATGATGGAGACTTTCCATTCATCTAGAAAAATACCATTGGAGACAGATTCATTAAATAGGTTTAATAAGGGAACAGAAAGCGAACTTGCACAATGACGGAAAACAATTGGGATGAATCCTAATATATCTGCAGTTTTTTTGTGCTTAAGATTAAATAGAGCACTTTCAACATCATTTAAGTCAAAAGATAAAGAAGAGCTATCGAATACAGATGGCAATGATTCAATATATTGATAATTTACTGTCGAAGATGTAGACGAATTATAAATACTTTGAAAAAACTCTCCAAAAAAGTCAACAATCATTTTTGGATCACTGGACTTATTACTACCGAAAAACATAGTTGTTGGAAGTCCAGTACTATTTCGCTTAGTTTTTATAAATTTCCAAAAAGATGTTGGGCTTTGTTTGAAATTACTTTCAACAGAATGAATGTAATTTGAATAAAGAAATTTTGAAAGAAAAACAAATTCTTTTCTGAGACGAGAAAAAACTGCATATAAATCATTAGAAGGTGTTTTTTTGTATTTTTTAAAAGCTGCATTCTTAGCATTTTTTAAATTAAGAATTCTCTTATTATACCAAATCGGGTGAGAGTTTACTTTTTTGCTATACATAGGTATACAATTATTAAGAACATTATTGAATAACGATTTAAAACTATGGAACTTTTCAGATATATTTTTGTCCAAAAACTCATTTGACCAATTAATATTATTGAAACAATTATTCATTAAAGAAAGATTCATCATCATCATCGGCTCGACAACCGGGGTCCGGTCCTGGCCTCCTTCAACAAGTCTCTCCACCTATCCCGGTCTCGAGCCGACGCCATCCAGTTGCGCACCCCAAGGCTCCGGGCGTCCTGGTCTACGCCATCTCTCCAGCGCAAGCATGGTCTACCACGCTGTCGTCTGCCATAGAATGTACCACAAAGAACTTTCCGAGCAGGTTCCTCTTCGCTCATGCGAGCTAGGTGCCCTGCCCACCGAAGTCTACCGAGCCTAATTTTTGTCACTATATCTGCTTCAAGGTAGATTGCGTACAATTCATGATTGTACCGTCTCCGGAATCGTCCTTCCTCACATATGGGGCCAACAATTCTCCTTAAGACTTTTCTCTCGAACGCGGCTAAGAGGTCAGAGTGCCTTTTGCTAAGCACCCAAGTCTCGGATCCATATGTGAGTACTGGCAGGACCATGGTCCTGTACAGCAGTAGTTTTGAAGTTATGGTGAGATTTCTGGATTTGAAGAGCTTTGACAGACTGTAGTAGGCTCTGTTGGATTTGAGAAGCCGCCCGCGTATTTCTTCTTCTATATTGTTATCGGCTGCTACTATTGACCCAAGGTATTTAAAGGATTGCACCACTTCAAATTCGTGCTCCGCTGCCTTGATTGTTTGACCAACTGTTCCTCTCGCATTCGACGCAACCATGTACTTTGTTTTACCTTCACTAATTTGCAGCCCCAGATTTTGTGCCGCCTACTCGATCTGGATGAAGGAATCGTGTACAGCTTGCTCGGTTCTTCCGATGATGTCAATGTCGTCTGCGTAAGCCAGTATCTGGCTGGACCTGTTGACGATGGTCCCTCTTGTTGCCGTGCCAGAGTCACGGATTGCTTTCTCCAACGCCAGGTTGAAGAGGAGGCAGGCCAAACCATCCCCTTGTCGGAGTCCATTAAAGATGTTGATTGGTCTGGATAGCAATCCGGCTATTTTTACTTGGCTTGTTACGTTGGTCATGGTCAACCTACATAGTCGTGTCAATTTATTTGGGATGCCGAATTCTCTCATGGCTTTGTAAAGTTCTACCCTGGCTATGCTATCATAGGCGGCCTTAAAGTCTATAAACAGGTGGTATGTTGGGATGTTAAATTCTAGACTTTTTCCATCGCCTCCCTAAGGGTAAAGATCTGATCAGTTGTTGATTTGCCTGGAATGAAACCACACTGATATTGTCGAATGATGGTTTTAGCGTATGGGGTTATCCGGTCTTGTAGGATAGAGGAGAGTATCTTATAGGCGGTACTCAACAACGTGATACCTCTATAGTTGCTGCACGTTGTGACATCTCCTTTCTTATGTATGGGGCATATTATACCTTTTCGCCAGTCTTCTGGCATTTCTTCATGCTCCCACACGTGCACTATAATATCATGAATTGCCTGACGTAGAGCTGGCCCATCGTGTTGAAATAATTCGGCTGGTATACCATCAGTTTCCGGGGCTTTGTTTTTCTTTAGCCGGTCTATAGCCTTCTCAACCTCTTCTATGCTTGGTGACGGCAACATAGGGTATTCGTCTTGAAGCAGTGGAGCCTCCACTTCTGCAGTGAGTTGACCATTTAGCAATTCATTAAAGTACACTTCCCATCGCTCCAGTATGCTTTGTGGATCGGTGATCAGATTTCCCTCTCCGTCCTTGCAATATGTGCAGCGTGGTGTGTACTGCGTCATGTTTCGGACGGATTGGTAGAACTTCCGCGCCTGGTGCGGACATCGCTCTCGGCTTTTTTCTATTTCACAGATTAAGTTCTTCTCCCAGGCTGATTTTTTCTGTCTGTGAAGCCGTTTTTCTATTCTTCTGAGCTCTTGCATTCATCATCAAACCAGTCGTTCCGATTTCTACGACTGCTGCCTAAGATGAAGTTGGCAGTACTAATGACAGTATTCTTAAGGCGTGTCCACTTCTCATCTACGCCCAGCATACTGGCCCCAGGACTTACTCTCCCTAAATCAAGCGATTCTAGGGCGAGTCGTAACGCATTACCAAAGGTGTTACTGGCATTTTCATTGCGCAGGGCAGCCGTGTTGATTCGAACTTGATCGGCGGATGCAATACGTCTTCGCAAGGCAATCCACCCTCGGAAGACCATACCAACAAGATAGTGATCCGAGTCGATATTGGCGCCTCGGTACGTTCGTACCGTCATCAAGTTCGAGTAGTGGCGACGGTCTTTCAACACGTGGTCTATTTGGTTACGAGTGACTCCATCAGCCACCCAGGTGGCTTTGTAGATATCTTTTCGCCGGAACCTGGTACTCGCAACGACCATGTTTTTCGATGCTGCCAATTCTAAGACTCGAAGTCCATTGTCATTAGTGTTCTCATGCAAACTATGGGTGCCTGCGTAATGCCTGAATACCGGCTCCCGACCTATTTTTGCATTCAAATCCCCAACGATGATTTTTACGTCATACCTTGGACAGGCATTGAGGGTCCTCTCGACTTGTTCGTAGTAAGTCTCTTTTTCTTCGTCTGAGGACTCCTCCGTAGGTCCTCGAACGTTAATGAGGCTAATGTTCGTAAATTTGCCTCGCACGCGAAGGGTGCATAGCCTTTCGCTTATAGCGTTAAAGCCGATGATGGTAGACTTCATTTTTTCGCTGACTAGGAAGCCTACCCCGAGCACATGGTGTTTTGTATGACAGCTGTAGTATACGTCATATTATTTCTTCTGTAAAACACCATTCCCTCCCCATCTGATTTCTTGTAGTGCTGTTATGTCAGCTCTATATTTTGACAGGGCATCGGCTAGCTGCTGAGCAGCTCGAGCTCTATAGAGCGATCGTACGTTCCATAAGAAAATTCGTAAATCGTTTTGCCGTTTTCGTTGCGTTGGTTGTCGTCGTGAGATCAGTCCGTTTCCGAGGCTTGTTGTCGGGTTCGTAATTCTAAATTTTACGGAACAGGGAATTAACCTGTTGCCAACCTGAGGAACTAGCCTGATCATATTACCCAAACCTTTTTTAAAAGGCTTGTTACTAGCGGCCGCCGCAAAGAGGCTATGATCACACTTCCACCAGTCCCGAATAGTTACGGCACGTGCATGTTTTCATATGCTACATGTTATTCCCCCTATTCGTCTGATGGCTGACCGCCAAAGAAAGATTATAAGAATTAAATTTATAAACAATTTTAGAATTATTAAATTTGCAAAAATTATCATAATTATAGTTTTTAAAACAAATATCAATCGATTTATGGTGTATAGAAAATGAAAGCAAAGGGCAGTTTTCCATGACAGAAGATTGTAAATCTTCAGATATAAAAACCAAATCTAAGAATCTTCCAAGCGAATTAGCAACATTATTTATTTGAATAAGATTATTTGATAACAAAGAATCGATTAATAAGACATAAACTTCAGAACGAAGGGAAGATGGAACTAGTGTATTGTTATTTGTAGATGACCAAATTATATCACTACAGTTAAAATCACCAATTACACAAAATTTATTATTTATATATTCTGGCATGGAGGCAACCCTATCAATATTTGATAAGTGTTTTTCATAAATATATAATGAGCTTTTAGGTGGAACATAACTCAAAAATATCAGGAAACCAATAATATCCACACGCACACAAATTTGATCAATGTGTAATTTTTCAGCAACAACAACATCCATCTCAACTGCAACAGCTCCAAGAATACGTTTTACAGCAACCAACACACCACCACCTCTTGATTTAGAGTCATCAATGCGATCGTGCCGAAAAACGGAGAAAAAAGATGTATCAAAAATCTCTTCATCATATATACCCTCATATAGCCAGGTTTCAGTGAATAAAAAAATATCATACTGACACCGGCAAGCGTCAATGGCAAAAGAGAGTTCTCTTAACTTTGAAGAAAAACCGTTCATGTTTTGGTAGTACATATATATCTCTGAGTTGTTATTGTTAATAAATTGGAGTTGAGAGTGCACAGCATTATTGGTTTGAGTTATTATTGGTATTAATGTAGATGTTAAATTGTTTTTGTAGGGTTTTCGTTTTTTGAAAAAAATTTAAAGCTTTTTACATATACATACAGACCAATTATTTACATTGGTTGCATCAGATAATTTGACCGCAGGTATACCGACTTTAAAATTGATGAATTTAAGTTTAGATATATCAGAATTCTTTTTCATGAGTTTATAACACTGTACCTCATCAAAAGCACTGTTAGGCAAAGCACAGGGTAAACTCAAAGTGGAATCATTTAAATGGTTGTAGTTTTTATTACATGATTCACTTGGATTAGAAATTAAATTGTCGATAGGCTTTGTCGAATTGCTGATCAAAAATTCACTCAATTTCAATTGAAGAGAGTCAAATTCGCTCATTTTTTTTGTGAGAACATCCACCACAGAGACAAAGTCATTTACTTTAGTAAATAATTCTCTAACTGGGTATTTGGCGCACTCAGAACAATGAAATGAAAGATAAGAATTAATTTTGCCAATTTCTTTAATCGAATCATCAGAAATTCCCGAACAGATCTAATGAAAAGATTTTCCACAAAATAAACCGCACTTAATTCCCTCATCAAGCAAGGTATTTTAAAATTTAGCACACTTTATGTTTACTTTGTTAGACATGATTTAAAGAAAAAAGGAAAACACAACCGATCAGGTTCAGGCACACCGAGTGAGTTATGTTACTAAAATTCCGAAAGCAGTTAGTTTAGAAGAAAACAATATTTCAAAAATGGAAGTATATGATTTGTTAGAAAAAAGTGACTTAAATTCAATCCTAGACACAAAACTATCTCATATATCCGATTCGCAAATTAAAAGCGAGATTACAAATTTGGTATGTACCTATGAGCCAAGAAAACCAGAAAAGTGTAGAGTAGACATGCGGATTGTATTATCCGATGATCGTCCAGTGTATCAAAAGCCAAGAAGGTTAGCGCCACAAGAAAAGAAAGATGTTAAGAAGCAGATTGATACATGGCTAGCAGAAGGTTATATTCGATAAAGTTATTCTGACTATTCAAGTCCGATAGTTTTAGTGAAGAAAAAAGATGGCACTATTAGGATATGTGTTGATTATCGACAACTTAATGCGAAGATTATTAAAGATCGTCATCTCTTCCACTGATAGAAGAAATCCTAGAAGACCTCGTTGCAGGAAAGTTTTTGTGGTTTTGAACTTCAAAAACGGATTTTTCCATGTACCAATAGAAAAGAAGAGTCAAAAGTATACTGCATTTGTAACGCCGCACGGGCATTATGAATTCCTTAAAGCACCGTTTGTACTTTGCAATTCACCATCGGTTTTTCAAAGGTTTGTGAATGCGGTATTTGAGAAGCTTTTGCGTTCAGGGTGGTTGCGAGAATTCGTTGATAATTTGGTTGTTCAAGCTAGAAGTCCTGAAGAATGTCTTGAAAAACTCAAGTTGGTCTTTGAGGTAGCAGCTGAAAATGACCTCGTTATTAACTGGACGAAGTGTAAATTCATCACAGAAAAGATCGAGTTTTTAGGTCACGTTGTAGAGAACGGGTCATTGAAGCCATCGAAGGAAAAACTCAATGCAGTCCAAAATTTTCCGAAGCCTGATACGGTCAAGAAAATTCAGTCGTTTTTGGGACTTACAGGTTTTTTCAGGCGATTCATCGCAGGATATGCAGTTTTTCCGAAGCCCTTTACCGACTAATTATGAAAAGATACGACATTTTGTTTTGGTCCGAGTCAAGTCGAAGCTTTTCAAAATTTAAAAGATGCTCTATGCAAAGATCCAGTTCTGAAGCTGTATAATCCTGAATTAGAAACGGAGCTTCATACAGACGCGAGTAAGGTTGGTTACGGAGGTGTCTTGCTTCAAAGGCACAACGACAATGAAATGCATCCTGTTTTCTATATCAGTTACAAGTCGTCGAAATCTGAAAGTAATTTTATCAGCTATGAACAAGAAGTTTTGGCAATTGTTAAGTGTTTGCAGAAGTTCTTTTGGGGATACCGTTCAAAATATTTACTAGGTAAATATATCCATAGAAGGAGCTATGTACGAGAGTTGCCAGGTGGTCAATATTTCTTCAAGACTTTAATTGCGAAGTCCTTCACAGAGCTGGTACATCGATGAGACACGTAGACGCGATGAGTCGATTTCCGGCAATAATGAGGGTAGAAGATGGTGTTTTGCATCGCGTTAGAAAAGCACAGGAAACGGATGAATTTCGTTCGCTGATAGCAAACATCTTGAAACATTAAGAACATGAAGATTTTGTTATGCGCAACTGTGTTTTTTACAAATTTGTTGAAGGCGATTATTCGTTGGTTGTTCCAAAGAAGCTACATAGAGAGGTTCTGCGAGGCACACACGAGCAAGGTCACATGAATGCAAGGAAGGTCAAGTTTTTAGCGAGGAAAGATTTTTGTATACCAAGCATATCATCGAAAATTAAACAAGTGATTGCGAACTGTATACCATGCATCCTTGGAGAGAGAAAGAGTGGAAAGCAGGAGTGTTTACTCAACCCAATTGAGGAAATTGTTGCCGGTGTGGTTGATCCACCAGAGCAGACACCCGAATGGAAAGAAACGGACGATCTCGAAATCACCGAAAAGGTTAAAGATATCTCGCTTAAAATGAAAGAAATGAAGCCGGCACTAGACGAAGACGTCGAAGGTATCCCTAACTTCTGGCTAACCATTTTCCGCAACACTGAGATTCTATCAGAAATGGTGCAGGAACACGACGAGCCGCTGCTGAAGAAGCTCCGTGACATCCAAATCAAATACGTAGAGGACAACGAGCACTCGTACACTCTTGAATTCCATTTTGACAAAAATGATTACTTTTCAAATCCGATCCTAACCAAACAATACTTCCTAAAGGCACAAATCGAGGAGGATTATCCATTCTCATTTGAAGGACCCGAAATCTATAAGTGCAAGGGCTGCAACATCAACTGGGAGAAAGGCATGAACCTCACTGTTGTTATAGTAGATTGTGCACCCCTGCACAATGCTTATGTACATATTATTATTGTATACTGTGTAATCATTATCCATTATAATAAAGACCTCCAGTATCGCTGTAACCTTTGACGTGTACTCATTGAATCCTACTAACATGGTGTCAGATGTTTGAATAAAACAAAAGTATAAAAGTTTTTATCGAAGTTTAAGAGTTTTATCGGTCTGAGTAAAGTTATAAAAGTAAAAAAAAAAAAAAAAATCATAAAATATGCCTACCTAACGAAGATGTCCCTAGTCGCATTGGAGGTTCCGTAAAACCACCAGGTTTCCTAGAAATAAGCGATACCAATATGGCCACTAAGTGGAAAAATTGGTTACAAAGATATCAGTGGTATGCAGTAGCAGCGGATTTGGGAAGAAAACAGCCAGAGGAGCAAGCAGCACATTTTATGCTAGCGATAGGACCAGATTCCACTGACATATTTAATTCATTTGACCTTAGCGACACCTAAAAAAAACGGTAAGCATCATTCAATCTAAATTTGCTTCTGTTTTTGACCCCAAAATTAGCGTAACGTTTGAGAGATATGCTTTCAACCGACAAGCACAATTGGAATATGAGAGTTTCGATGATTTTTTCACAAAAATAAAAAACCAAGCTCAAAAATGCGAATTTGGTTCTCTCAAAGATGAACTTGTTCGTGATAAAATCGTGATAGGCATTTTTAGCGATACCGTTAGAGAAAAATTACTCTCGGAAGAACAACTAACGTTAGATAAAGCCATCAAAATTTGCAGAGCTAGCGAACTAGCAACAAAACAGTTGCACCAAATTCACAAAGAACATGAAATAAATACAGTTAACAAGAGCAAGGTATATAACAGACACTATAAGCAACGACAACCAGCTTTAGCCTTAGAGCAAACTCCTTCAAGGAAGCGCACTGATAAACATTCACATTATTATACTGGCCAAGAATACAGTTGTTCTCGTTGTGGTTTGCGGCATGAAAAAAATAAATGCAGAGCTTTCAATGCTGTTTGTCACTCGTGCAGACAAAAAGGCCATTTTTCGAAGCTTTGTAAAAGAAAAAAAAATTTTAGGTACATAAATACAGTTGATAACAATAACACACATGAAGAGAGCGACAACGACAGCACATCTGATGGAAATGATCTTCTCATGATATCGACAGTGGAAACTAATAAAGATGACGGACAAAATTGGTTTGAGGAAATATCGATTGCGGGAAAAATAATTAAAATGAAACTGGATACAGGCGCGCAGTGTAATGTCCTCCCGAAAAAATTCGTAGAAAAATTAATGCTAGATTTAACACCGTCATATACGAAGCGCTTAGTAGGATTCGGTAATAATAAAGTAGATGTTCTAGGCGAAATAAATGTTCCATGCAATATTCGAAACCGTGAAACAGAGTTGAATTTTAAAGTAGTTGCTGGTAGTGTTTCCCCGATTCTAGGCAGAAAAGCTTGCGCACAATTAAAGCTAGTCTTACGAGTTGAAGAAATAATATCTGACGAAGACTTATACGAAGGGCTTGGATGTGTTAAAGATTTCATTTATGACATCGATTTAGTGAAAAATCCTATTCTAGAAATTCATCCTGCACGAAAGGTACCGTATAGACTGCAAGCAAATGTAAAAGCAGAAATCGACAAAATGGTAGACATGGGGGTATTAGTAAAAACTAAAGGCGTGTCTTCTGCAGTTTCTCCTATGGTTGTAGCTCGCAAAAATGGTAAAATTAGGGTATGTCTTGACCCTTCCGATTTGAATAAAAGTTTGTTAAGAAGACACCATCCACTAAAAACACTAGAACAAATTTCTGCTCAAATAAAAAACTCTAAATATTTTACGCTACTCGATTGTAAGAAAGGGTTTTGGCAAATTAAGTTATCAGAGCGCACACAAAAGTTTCTAACAATGTCAACTCCATGGGGAAGATATTCTTATACACGTCTTCCTTTTGGCCTAGCTTCGGCTCCTGAAATATTTCAAGAAATCATGTCTATCCTATTTGAGAATATTGATAATGTGGAAATATCAATGGACGATGTTCTCATACATGCGGAGAGTAAGGACGAACTGGAAAAGTTAACAAAGAAAGTGCTTGTTATACTTCATGGTGCCGGCTTAAAACTCAATAAAGATAAATGTGTATTTTGCTCGACTAAAGTCAAATTTTTAGGACATGTCCTTACGTCAAAAGGAATTCAGATAGACCAAAGCAAAGTCGATGCCATAAGCCGATTGAAAATGCCCACTAATGTAACAGAACTTCAAAGACTTCTTGGCATGGTAACTTACCTGGGAAAGTTCATTGGAAATTTATCTGAGCTAACGCAGCCACTAAGAGAACTTATCAAAAAGGGCGTTTGCTGGGAATGGAACGAAAATCACAATGCTGCATTTGAAAGATTAAAGAAAGTTTTAACCGGTACACCAGTTTTACGTTATTATGACCCAAACAAAGAGGTAACGCTTCAAGTTGATGCCAGCAAGCATAGCTTGGGTGCCGCGTTATTGCAAGGTGACCAACCAGTTGCATACGCATCAAAGGCATTAACGTCCGCACAACAAAACTATCCTCAGATGGAAAAAGAAGCCCTGGCAATACGATTCGCGTGTAGGCGATTCCATGAATACGTATATGGCGGCCGCTTAACTGTAGAAACAGACCACAAGCCTTTAGAATCAATATTTAAAAAACCTTTGCACTGAGCTTCTCCAAGGCTTCAGAGAATATTATACGAAGTCATGCCTTATGCGCCAAGAGTAATTTACAGAGAAGGAAAAGAAATCACGCTAGCCGATGCATTGAGCAGGGACTGTAAACAGTGCCAAGTCAATGATGAGAGAGAAGATGAATTAGAAATCAATTCCCTGTTGCAGATATCGGATGTTGCCTTAAAAATGATCGTTGGAAGTACAACTAAAGACACAGAGCTACAAGAAATTATAAGATTTGTTTTATATGGTTGGCCTAAAGATGTGTCAAAAGTTTCTGACAGAGCTAAAAAATATTGGAACTTCAGGGATGAACTCGGTTTTGATGAAGGAGTATTGGTTAAAGGAGAAAAAGTAGTGTTGCCTACAGCTTTGAAAAGAACTATGCTCACAAGAATTCACGAAGGTCACCAGGGTATCCAGAGGTCAATAAGTCGTGCAAGGAGCTGTTTGTTTTGGCTGGGAATGGCCGAAGACGTTACAAATTTCGTCAAATCGTGCGCTGTTTGTGAATCAACACAGAAATCAAAAACAAAGGAGCCATTGATTATAAAAAGTGTGCCATCTCTACCCTGGGAAATAGTAGCAGCCGATATATTTAATTTTATGGGTAAGGAATACTTATTGATTATTGACAGCTATTCTAGCTTTTTCGATTTTTACCAATTGGAAACTTCTACATCTGAGGTTGTAATAAAACAATTGAAACTATGGTTTAGAACATTTGGCATTCCCATGGTTTTAGAAAGCGACAACGGGCCACAGTTTGCTTCAAAGAAATTCAAGGATTTTGTCAAAACATGGAATTTTAGGCATCAAACTTCTAGTCCTAATTTTCCTCAATCAAACGGACTTGCAGAAAGGTATGTCCAAGAAGCCAAGAAAATATTGAAAAGATGTACAAAAGATAACTCAGATGTTGACCTAGCTTTGCTAAGTTGGAGAAACACTCCACGAGACCCAAACATGCAAGCACCGAACCAAAGGCTGATGTCCCGTTTAACGCGGTCAACTTTTCCTCTAACAAAAGAACAGTTAAAACCTATAGTCATTAAAAACGTTAGTCAAAACATGTTTAAATCTAGACAAAGTGGAAAGCGGTTTGCTGATGTAAGGGCCAAGATTTCAAAACAATATGAGCCTGGTGATCGTGTTTGCCTGCAAAAAGGTCACCGTGATTGGATCTCTGGAACTGTTGAAGAAGGAGTAGACGCACCCCGTTCCTACATCGTTCGAACGGATGACGGAAAACTATTTCGTAGAAATTCTATACATTTAAATAAAACTAATTCCCATATCTTTACAGAAAAAACTCTTGCTATAAATCCACATACTACACATACCAATATCGGTACTCCACAAAATGCCAAAAGCCTGTTGGATACCGACAAAGCTACTACGATTAGAACTCTACCTGACGACAACAACGTGAGCGTTCCACCGGAAGCGGCCCCAGCCTATAGAACTAAAAGTGGTCGTGTAGTGAAACCTATAAATAGATTTACACCTGGATAAATGAGTTTTGAATCTGTCTTTAACATTTTCATTAACTTTATTATAATTTGAATTTATTACTTTCACATGAATTTTTCATTAACCTAATTATTATTTGAGTTTATTACATTCACAAGGAAGTTTTTTTTTCTCGTTTTTTTTTTTTTTAATTAATTTTTCTTTGCAAAAACTATTTTAATTTCTGTTCAATATAAAAAAAGGGGGATGTTATAGTAGGTTGTGCACCTCTGCACAATGCTTATGTACATATTATTATTGTATACTGTGTAATCATTATCCATTATAATAAAGACCTCCAGTATCGCTGTAACCTTTGACGTGTACTCATTGAATCCTACTAACAACTGTCAAGACCATCCGCAAGAAGCAAAAACATAAGGAGCGTGGTGCTGTCAGAACCATTACCAAGCAGGTTCCCAACGATTCCTTCTTTAACTTTTTCAAGCCACCAGAGATTCCAGATGATAAGAGTGAAGTCGACGAGGATTCCCAGGGAATTCTAGCAACAGATTTCGAAATTGGACATTTCTTAAGGGCTCGCATCATTCCCAAGGCTGTTCTCTACTACACCGGCGATATTGTCGATGACGACGACGACGATGGTGACGAGTATGACGAGGAGGAAGAAGAGGACGAGGAGGATGAGGGCGATGAAGTTGTTGCTGAGCAGAAGACTGGGGTGGAATCGCGTAAGATGATAGATGATTGTCACATTTTTGATCATCACTTGTGATAAAATTGATTTTTCCGTCTGCGTAAGGTGATCACATCCACCAATTCAACTCAATTCAACTTTGTTCAATGTGTCAGTGACATATGTGAAAAACATTGTTGCCATAGTCATATTTTCAAGTAAATTCATTGAAATTGTTAATTTTTAAGTGAATAAATGCAATAATTCTAAATTTAACCATTTATTTTCGATTGTTGTATACTCATATGGTAAAAGAAATATTGTTTTTGATGATTTGGTGACTAAAATTGAAAAAAAGTTGAAAATTTTATAATGTTTTGTATGCGTGTGGTAACTCTAGTCACATTGCCACAAAAATGAAAATGAAACGTCAATTTCAAGAGAAGGTGACTATCACAATATTTTGGTGATTGGTTTTTAGCTGTCACTGTGATGATCACCTTACGCAGACAGAAAGTGCAGATTTTGACTATCACTTATCACAAATCACCTTAGCCGATTCCACCCCTGGTAACAAAAAAAAGCCAACTCCAAATGAATGTCAAAATCAGTAATATGGATGGCAAGGATGCATGATCATGATACAACAAATAAAGATAGCGCCGATGAAGGTTTATTTTTGTCTCGTTCTGCGCATCTACGTAATATGAGCGTAGAGAGCTTGACGTTTTCATTTTGCAATGAGAAAACATATACAAATGTGAGAGTTTCGTCAATACTTTTTCATATAATATTTTCATTTTAATATATTATTTTATAATTATTGAAAAGTGTAAATAATGTATTCATTTTTGTTTGTGTACCTACTTTATTATATTTAATAGGTATTTCACTTTAAATTGCGTCGTGGAATGTTATCACTAGAATGTTTTTATTAGGAAGAAAATAAAGTGAAAAGTTTGTTTACCTCTTTGTGTTTTATTATTTTGGAATAGAAACAAGTGCAGTAAAAGTTAATTAATAATCTTTTTATATTTTCTTTTTCTTGAATTTTTGTATTCAATACTTTCGCAAATTTCAAATGCAAAGTAAGAAAATGTCTGATAAAATGCCACAGTATCTAGTTTTTCCATCTAGATTATTTTATTGCACAGTTATATATCCTCATCTGCGTGAATTATATACCTATATTCTGCTGAAATTTGTCTTATTGTAGATAGGTAGATATGTGAAAATATTATTATTAATGTATATTAATATTATATAGAAAATTTGTCTTATTGTAGGTAGGTAGATAGGTAGAAATATTACTATCTAGTTATGTATTTGTTTATTTTTTTTGTTCGTAAAGTGGTACATAATAACATTTTATTTGCAAGAATGAAAATCACTCGCGACCCTTAACAAATTATTTCATTTGTGTACCTATTGCTGACGTATATCAGAGTTAAATACAACTTAAACATGGGTTCGGTCCAGTTCAAAGTTAGACTCGAGTTTTTCGTTTAGACTTGGGTTTAAATTTTCTATGCATAGCAAAAACTCGAGTTTAGCTTAAAAACAGCTTAATAAGAACTTGTCAAACATCTATGAATGTGGCCCATTATGATCAAAGCCTGATTTAAAATTCTTAGCGATCAGGTTTTTCCAATACATCCGAAAAAGTTTTCCAATACATATTGGTTCAACCGGTTAGGTCATGATGAATTTGACACCAAACTGTTCTTGCATGTCCTGGTACAATAATCGTAAGGCGCTATTAGACTGCACGATTAATTGGATTCGTTTTAAGCGGTCTGATTTCGATTTTGCTTCTTCGCACTCTAGGAGGACTGAAGGATCTGCACCTTCTTTTTGAAAGCCTGCAAAACCTGAATGAATAATTATAAACGTTTTCATTCTCCAAAATTTTTAATCAAATTAGTACTTACCCATTTCAAATTGTACATTATTTTCAAAATCATCCTTTAAAAAATGCAAACTGCAAATCGTTGCAATTTGAATATTAATTTTAGCTTTTCTCTTACAAAAAATAATCCACTGCTTCGCAAGATTTTCATTTTTTTTCGGAAATTGGTTAAAACTTGTTTCAGGCGTAATTATTTTGTGGGTCATTATTCCAATCAAACACAGAACATACACCCATTTTGAAAATTATATTCAACACATAAACAATCAATTTTAATCAAAATAATAATAGGAAACAGTAAGTAAAATAAATAGCGCCAAAAATATCCATACAGATGTACGCTCATATTACGTCACATCATTTTGACAGCCAAACCTAAACATGCGCAAAGCCATATCTTTAGTAGTTGTATCATGATGCATGATATTTTATTTTTTTTTATTTAAATACATTTTCTCGTTTGCATTTTTCCCGATATAGAGAATATGAATCTATATGTTCATACTTTCTATATCGTAAGATTATTTAAACAAAATTTAAAACCCATTTCTAAAAAAATTGCATTAAATCACATTTAAACTGTAAATGTTTATAAGTCTGGTAACAGAATTGAATTCCATGTCCAGAAAAAAAACTCAATTTTTCTATAAAAAGAATGAAATAAAATTATATAGGTAACAGACATACGTCTGTCTAAATGTTCTAAATAAATGGATATACTATTGTCTGTGAAAAAAAAAAAAAAAAAAAAATAAGTTTGATACCCCACTCCATATCATCTTGATCATCTTGGTCCTATGAATTTGACAGCTAAAAGTTATAAGCATTTGTTGGTCATCGTCGATGCTTTTTCGAAGTTTATTTGGATATTTCCGGTAAAGTCTACAGGTGCTCAAGAGGTTGTGAAGAAGAAGTTGTTCCAGAGTGAAAATTTCGGGGATCCAGTGAGAGTCATCACGAACAAAGGTTCTGCCTTTACCTCTAACTTGTTTAAGGAGTATTGCGAAGAACGAAAAATTAAACATTCGCTCGTGACTACAGGGGTTGCTCGCGGAAATGGACTGGTAGAGAGGGTCAACTCAATTCGAAGACAAACGAAAGGAGATGCGAAACCAGGCTAAGGAGCAAATTGCCAAGGTCCAAGAAGAAAATCGAAAAGGCTATAACCGAAAGAGAAAAGTTGCTATGCAATACAAACTGGGCGATCTGGTTGCGATAAAGAAAACTCAATTTGCACCCGGAACAAAGCTGTACCCGTTATACTTAGGCCCGTATGAAGTCGTAAAAGTCAAACGAAACGACCGATATGAAGTTCGTAAAGTGGGAGCTACTACTTCGTCCTCCGCTGACTTTATGACGCCATGGTGAAATGAAGATGGCAGTGAAAGCGATGAAAATGATTCCAAAGATAATGATGAAGATGAGGATGTGACGAAGGTTTAGCGATGTACAAACCTTTCTGAAGATGAAGACGAAGATGAAACGAAGGTTTAGCGATGTAAAAACCAGAAGATGACTGTTCGTCTGAGGCAGCCGACAAGAAGGATGGCCGAATGTAGGATGACTACATTTCCTAACTAAATAAATATCCTAAATTACAATTCCAAACATGAACTATTTACACTTTTTTCATTTCATAATTTCCAAATCATTCCTTTCGAAGATACAGAATTTATGTAAAACTATAGTATAAAGATATAACTAAAATTAATGAACAAGCATTCTGAAAAGTAAAGTCAAGTAAAGTAAAGGTCAAAGAAAAGTCAAGTTAAGAAAGCTAAATCAATGTCAATATCAAATTAAGGTCATTTCATATTTTTTCTATATTTTTTCTAATTAATTATTTAAATTGACTCTATTTCTATTTAAATCATAAACTATTGAATTAAAAACGATTTTAACTTAAATAAACTCTCGTGTTCTAAATTATACCCTTTCCTCCCCCTACACATATAAAGTTGAAAATATTACATCGGTTTGAAGAACGCTAATACCGTTCTGTTTGAACGGTGAACATCATAAAAATATGTCTCTCTCTTTTACACTTCTAGATTTCATATGGTGGTTTGACAGATTTGCAAAAAAGACTATTCTCATAGCGTATATTGGATTCTAAAAACTATTTAAACTTAAATAAACTCTCGTGTTCTAAACCAAACATCATAAAAATATGTTGCCGTTAAGGTAGTTAAAAAGGGTGCCAGTCTGTCTCTTTTACACTTCTAGATTTCATATGGTGGTTTGAAAGATTTGCAAAAAAGACAATTCTCATAGCGTATATTGGATTCTAAAAACTATTTAAACTTAAATAAACTCTCGTGTTCTAAATTATACCCTTCCCTCCCCCTACACATATAAAGTTAAAAATATAACATCGGTTTGAAGAACGCTAATACCGTTCAAACAAACCAAACATCATAAATATATGTTGCCGTTAAGGTAGTTAAAAAGGGTGCCAATCTCTCTCTTTTACATTTCAAGATTTCATATGGTGGTTTGACAGATTTGCAAAAAAGACTATTCTCATAGCGTATATTGGATTCTTTCACGCAGGTTCGTACGTATAAATGGCTATGGCATGGAGAGGCAGAACATGAAGACATGAATATGAAATTAATACGATGTTTACAGAACCACGGTAGACTGATTGCGATGGAAAATATTATGCAAAACAGAAACACTTAACACATAAATATCGAGCAAAATCATCTTCACAATTACAACCAATACCTACGTTGTTCTTTTTCTTTTGAAGACTATCTGTATCTGTATAGTTATTAATTTTTGTTTAAGGAGATGGGATTTTGTTTAAGGGAGATGGGAGTATTCAATCAGCTAACTGAATATAAGCGACTGCAGAATTAAAGATATTTTATAATTTTATCATGAAGAAAATTCCCAGACAAAAACTTCGTTCACCGCGCTTCAACTGAATAAGCTTTTACCGGCTTCAACACCGGCTTTCTGTTGTAATTTTGCCGCAGATTTACAAGAATTAAAAGCAAATCTTAAAATTGCACTTCGATAAACTGTTATTGTTGCAGTTTGTTTGGGAGCGTTACGATATCTCGCAATTGAAAATCTCGAATAACGAAATCTCGTTTTTTTTAAATCTCGAAATTCAAAATATCAAAATCTCGCATTTACATCTCGCACTGGATACACCTAAACTTGCACCCACCCCAAATCCTATAGTGAGGCCAAGCAGGGGGGATGCAGGGGACAGCATGTCCCCCATACCAATATCACTCTTTTTACGTCGTAAACTGACAATACTTTTTTAAATGCGGGATTTTAGTTTTCGAGATTATAGATTTTAGATTTTAGTTTGCGAGTTTTTGTAATTGCGAGATTTTAAGAAACAGGATTTTGTAATTGCAAGATTATGAAAAGCGGGTTTATGAGATTGCGAGATTTCGAAAGCGAGATTTTGATTTGAGAGATTTCGTAACTAACCCGTTTTTTTTTACCCCCTTTCAGTTTTTTTTTATTAAAAAATCTTCATTTCTTAAGGAGGAATGGATGACACGACACTTAAACTTCATTCCATTTTGTTGGCTACACCACTAACAGTTAGCCATAGTTCTGTTAGTAAGACGATATTTACTCTTTCAACAATAATGAATGATTTCGAGCTAGCCATTAAACTTTTCCCAGATAGAATCAACGGTGGCGTCTTCAGTTCCAGTCAGGTTGAACTACTTAGTGAACACCTTATACGGGCTACCACGACATATTCGTAGTTCAGGCCTATAAGGAGCGGTTTATCCGGCTCCCCGCTCTTGGAGCTATCTAAGAGTCTGTTCATCCAAAATGGGGGTTGTGCGTCAGGGTAACTTCCCTACCACGGATAAAATTTGCGGTTCCGAATAACCAACAAGCCTCGGATACGGCTGATTTTAATGTTGACGACCCCAGCAAACGAAACAAGGACAACGAATTTCGGATCTGTACGTGGAATGTACTGTCGTTGTACAGACCACATGCAGCCGAACAACTAGTGGAGACCCTGGATGGGCTAAAGGCTGATAAAACAGCTATTCTGGAAGTGCGATAGGATGGAGAGGGAATACGAAGGATGACCCATACCAATATCACTCTTTTTACGTCGTAAACTGACAATACTTTTTTAAATGCGGGATTTTAGTTTTCGAGATTATAGATTTTGGATTTTAGTTTTCGAGATTTTAGTTTGCGAGGTTTTGTAATTGCGAGATTTTAAGAAACATGATTTTGTAATTGCAAGATTATGAAAAGCGGGTTTATGAGATTGCGAGATTTCGTAATGCGAGATTTCGAAAGCGAGATTTTGATTTGAGAGATTTCGTAACTAACCCGTTTTTTTTCCCCCTTTCAGTTTTTTTTATTTAAAAATCTTCATTTCTTAAGGAGGAATGGATGACACGACACTTAAATTTCATTCCATTTTGTTGGCTACACCACTAACAGTAAGCCATAGTTCAGTTAGTAAGACGATATTTGCTCTTTCAACAATAATGAATGATTTCGAGCTAGCCATTAAACTTTTCCCAGATGGAATCAACAGTGGCGTCTTCAGTTCCAGTCAGGTTGAACTACTTAGTGAACACCTTATACGGGCTACCACGACATATTCGTAGTTCAGGCCTATAAGGAGCGGTTTATCCGGCTCCCCGCTCTTGGAGATATCTAAGAGTCTGGTCATCCAGGATGGGGGTTGTGCGTCAGGGTAACTTCCCTACCACGGAAAAAATTTGCGGTTCCAAAAAACCAACAAGCCTCGGATACGGATGATTTTAATGTTGACGACCCCAGCAAACTAAACAAGAACAACGAATTTCGGATCTGTTCGTGGAATGTACTGTCGTTGTACAGACCACATGCAGCCGAACAACTAGTGGAGATCCTGGATGGGCAAAGGCTGATAAAACAGCTATTCAGGAAGTGCGATAGGATGGAAAGGGAATACGAAGGATGACATCGGGTGACATCTACCGCGGACCGTGCTATAAGAAACAGGGTCAGCGGCTATTTGGGCGCGGTTTTCTGATACGAGGAAGACTTAGGCAAGAAGTCTTAGGCTTTCACAGTTTCAGCGAGCGATTTGTCACAATCCGCATCAAAGCTAAATTTAAAAACATAATGCTGATCTGTGTCCACGCCCCCCCACGAAAATAAGGATGAACCAACCAAGGACGAGTTCTACGACCACCTAGAGAGCACGTACGATATGTGCCCGAAGTACGACGTCAAAATCATTCTGGGTGACTTTAATGCCAGACTCGGAAAGGAGGGCACTTTTAATTCAAAGGTCGGAGGACACAGTCTGCACGACGACACTTCCGTTAACGGATACAGGATGGTAGACTTCGCGGTGGGGCAAATTGTCATCATATCGAGCACCCATTTCCCGCACCTTGATATACACAAAGGTACTTGGCGAAGCAGTGATCAAAAGACCATCAACCAAATTGATCACATCGCGATAGACGCCAGACATGCTTCCAGTATTCTGGATGTTCGAGCATTCCGTGGGGCAAACATAGACGCTGACCACTACTTGGTAGTATCTCGAGTATGAATGCAGATATCCATGGCGCCGCAACGTAGAGCTGGTGCTGTTAGAAGGTTTGATATCGCGAAGCTTAAATCGCCAGCGACCGCAAGAACCTTTGCTGACCACGTTTCTACAAACCTCTCAACAAGCCCGCCACCAGCAGCAAGTGCAGATAACCAGTGGAGACAATGTCAACAAGCCATCAAACCATCAAAGTGCCGCCTCTGATGTACTGGGTTTCACTAGGCGTCCACAACGAAACTCTTGGTTCCATGAAGAATGCCGGTTGACACCATTCTCCGAAAGAAAAAGAGAGAGCTCGAGAAGCGAGCGGTCGAGTCTATCGAGGGTTGTACCGGCAGGAGTGATGTAAGAAAACTCTACTAAAGGGTAAAAAGATCTACCCAAGGATTTAATACCATAACAGAAGCCTGCCGAGACGAGAGGGAGAATATGGTAGCAGATACACAGTCAGTGCTGAGGATCTGAAGACCATTTTCCTAGAATGCTAAACGGCGAAGATAGCTAACATTCCGCTGCAAGGCTACTTATTCCATCTAACACGGACGATGATGGCCAACATTTTCGTCCAACCGACCTGAATGAAGTGCGGCTAGCGATTGCAAAACTTAAATCAAATAAAGCTGCTGGAGCAGACGGCTTACCAGCTGAATTGTTCAATGCCCGATGCCCGATGATTGGAACCTTGGCTTAGTGTGCCCCATCCACAAAAAAGGAGACGCTCTGACCTGCTCCAATTACAGATTAATAAGTCTCCTAAACGTCGCTTATAAAATATTTTCGGCTATCGATTGGCCCCTAACTTACTTAAGGTGGCGCTACAGTCCGGGGTGGACCAGGGCCTCAACCAACAAGTTTCTTCCAGGCGGCACGTTTTTTTTTGGTCTTGTCTTGATTAACCTTTAAACACATTTTAACAGACATCATGCTTTGTTCTTTCCATTATGTCAATATCGTCGGCGTACGCGAATAATTGGACGAACTTTTGAATGATTATGCCTCTGGTGTTGACGCGAGAATTTATTACTTGTAACGAAGCGTTACAATTCTTCTTTAAATATATTTTTGTAGTGTTATCTAATATACTTTTATATCCGTTTACCGACCGTATTTATATAGCATTTCTATGAATTCATACAAACATTTTTATTTAATGCGTTTGCTACCGTCCGATCCCTGCATAAGTACTATACAGTACTATAGTACTACCGTCCGATCCCCGAATGAGTACTATATTACTCAATACTACTCATTTAGTAGTAAAAGGTACACTTTTCGTTTGTTTCTTATGATTCACACCTCCTTACTACGAAAAATATCATAAGTAAAGGTGAAAATCCCATAGAAATTTGTCTTTCGCCTTCCGTTGTTCACGGTACCAATTCAGAGTACCAAGGTGTTAAGATCCCGGGTCAGACATACGCTTCGGGCTTTTAAGCTATAGCTAGAGCTGATTACTGGTTAAACTTTTTTTTTATTAAATTAGGCAATAGGTATTGATTTATTGTAAGTAATACGTATTCGCTTTCATCTCCTTGGTGGATGACTCTTCCAGCTCCACTCGGGACCGGTTCCTTCTTGGTTCCACCCTTTGCTTTTATTAGTAAGTAATACGTATTCGCTTTCATCTCCTTGGTGGATGACTCTTCCAGCTCCACCCGGGAGCGGTTCCTTCTTGGTTATGCCCTTTGCTTTTATTAGTAAGTAATACGTATTCGCTTTCATCTCCTTGGTGGATGACTCTTCCATCTCCACTCGGGACCGGTTCCTTCTTGGTTCCGCCCTTTGCTTTTATTAGTAAGTAATACGTACTCGCTTTCATCTCCTTGGTGGATGACTCTTCCAGCTCCACTCGGGACTGGGTTCCTTTCTTGGTTCCACCCCTTGCCGTTATCATAAGTTTGTAGATATTAAGCCTAACCTGTATAACACCGTATATGAAATAACTTGTTATCTATTTTAAGCCATATATGAAATACCCTGCTAGTTACTTTAAGCGGAAAACTGAAATTTGTAAAACTGAACTATTTTGTAAAACAAATACTGTATCGAGCTCTTTGAATTGTAAAATTGTAAAATTGAATTATATAAAAAACCGAATAAAAACTATTATTATAAAACCTGCGACTTCGGAGTTTTGAACCTGCAATCCAAAGTTTTACGCTGCTTTCTTTGGAAAGACCCTGGACCCGACGTGCTACCTCAGCCTCCACCAAAAAGCACATCACAAATTGGCGCCCGAGCAGGGACCTTTTGAGGGTTCTACTTTAACCCGATCACTGCCCAATCTGGAATCCGCTACAGGTGACACCGACCGCCGTAACCTGATTGACCTGAGTAAACCGTCAAACCTCGTAGCGGATTTAGTCAGCAGTGAACCGCAGACCCCGCAAGAACCTTTGAAAGGCACCACCGCATCCTGTACACCAGAAACACCCGCATCCTGTACACTGGAACCACCCGCATCCTGTACACTGGAACCAACCGCATCCCGTACACCGGAACCACCCGCATCCGGCAATACTTCCGAAACCTCCGAAACTTCCGAACCCGTTACCGACACCGAAGAGCTTGACGACATGGACGAGCTCAACCCCTACAAAAATCTCGGCTTCATCTATTTCCTGAAAAAGCCGGAACTCATCGAGGTGCTAGGCGCCCAAAATTTAGACACCAGTGGAAAAGTGCCAACGCTAAGGAAGCGTCTCAGCCAGCATCTGAAAGAGCTTCGGATACACAAATCCACACAGAATCTCTGCGCAGAATTGGAAGAGATGGTGGTGGAGAGGGAAACGGCCGACGACGAAGCGCTGACAACGAACTGCTGCCCGCCCCCGCCCCGACGACATTTGGGGAAAACTCAAAGTTGGATTTACCACCGTCCGTTCCTGCCAACTTCGCACCGGAAGCAACTGTCTCAACACCGATCATAATACCCGCTCCAGTTCAAGTGCCGTCCATCACTATCACGCACGCATACCCGACCAGTCTGCCAGAAAGAGATTTTCGCCCGATTGACGCTCAGCTACCAGGCGGACGTCATGAATACCGTTCGTAAGTGGGGTCTGCGTTTCGATTCATCTGGAAACGCACTCGAATTCATGGAGCGAATCGAAGAATTGACCCAATGCTATGACATCCCCCCGTGTGACGTCTTGCGAATGATGCCAGAGATCTTTCGGGGCACGGCCCTTGAATGGTGGCGCATAAAGAAGGATTCGCTGACTACGTGGGAAGAATTCCGCCGCACTTTCTTACAACAATTCCTGCCGGCGAGGTACAAGCATCGTCTCGAGGACGAGATCATGCGCAAGCGGCAGGGCCCACGAGAGCGTGCTAAGGACTTCATCATGGCGATGCAATATTTGATTCGGCAACACCCCCGCATGGCTTCGGAGAACAACATCGACCGAATATACGACAAATTACGTCCCGAGTACAAGTTGTATATAAAGAGGAGAGATTTTTCGACGATAGACGAGCTGTTGGAGCTATCGGAGGAGTACGAAATCATCAAGCAGGAAGAACGTCCTGTGCGGCCAATGCCTGCTACCGCCCCTGCCCCTATTTCACGAGCCCTGCCTGCCACTGCATACGACCGTCCGACCACCCAGCAAATCAGCGTCCCTTACGACAGGCAGACACATTGCTGGAATTGCAAACAACGGGGGCACCGGAAGGAAAACTGCCGAAGGCCATTCAGGTTGTTCTGCTCGTTCTGCGGCGAAGATGGCAGACTAACGCGGAACTGCTCTTGCCAACGAAGCACAACCGCCGTAGTCAATGCACCCCCGGCAACCGATCCAAGAATATTTATTAATATTAAAGTGGGGAACAAGACGTTCCAAGCATTGCTTGACACGGGCTCAACCAGAACATTTGCGGGGCTGGACTTGAGCAACGAACTCCGGCGGATGGGCATCCCTATAGCCGAGTACCCGAGAGCGATTCACCTAGCAAATGGCAACCCCGTGATGACCACAGAACACTTCAGTATGACGCTATACTTGGGCGACATGCCCCTAACCGGCGAAGTAACCTATCTATCGGGTCTGGACGAAGATGCCATTATAGGAATGGACTTCCTAAACAAGGCAAATTTCGAAGTCTTCTTGAGCGGACGCCCAGTCATTGGCAAGAAAACAACCGAGCCAGAAAAACTCTTTCCGACTTGCGTACTCAAGGAAGCCAGTAACGAAATTCCGCAACAGCGTTTAACCGAGTTCCTTGATGCCGAATTACCTTTGTTCGACAGGGTGCAGGGGATAGCAAACGTCCCCCCGCACCAGATTTGCCTGAAGACCGACCAGCCGTTTAAACAACGCTATTACCCCCGGAACCCTGCCATGCAGAAAATCATAGATGAAGAAGTCGACGAACTGTTAAAAACGGGCAAAATACGCATGTCCAAAAGCCCTTACAGCTCACCCATAGTACTCGTGCGAAAGAAAGGAGGCACTTGGAGAGTTTGCGTTGACTATAGGCAGCTGAATGACTTATCGATCAAAGATGCATATCCGTTACCGTTCATCAACTCAATTATGGACAAGTTGGGAGGAGCCAAGTTTATCTCCACAATTGATTTGAAGCAAGGTTATTGGCAGATTGCGTTGGACGCCCGTTGTAAACAATATACTGCATTCACCGTCCCTGGAAGGGGCTTGTTCGAATGGAACGTGATGCCGTGCGGTCTGCATTCCGCTGGCGCTACATTTCAACGGGCTATGGATACAATTTTTGGTCCTAGCACTGTCAATAACGTTTTCGTTTACCTCGACGATATCATCGTAGTTAGCAGCACTTTTGACGAACATCTAAGCCATCTTAAGGAGGTATTCAGGAAACTCCGAGCTGCCAATTTAAGGATCAATGTCGAGAAGTGCCATTTTTGCAAGGAGAGCCTCCATTACTTGGAACACGTCGTAAGCAAGGAAGGGATTCATACCTACCCCGATAAAGTCGCCGCTGTCAAAGAATTGAAAGCACCCTCATGCGTTAAAGAACTACGGCGCGTGTTGGGTATTTGTTCGTAGTATCGCCGATTCATCCAAGATTTTTCTACCGTTGCCGCCCCGCTAACATCTCTGTTCAAAAAGAAAGCATCTTGGAATTGGGGCCCACAACAGCAAACCGCTTTTGAAGCATTGAAAGCAAAGCTGACCGAAGCCCCCGTGCTAGCCTGTGCAGACTTCAACCAAGCTTTTACGCTCCAGACCGACGCCAGCCAACACGGGTTAGGAGTAGTTTTAACCCAGACCATCGACGGACACGAAAAGGTAATAGCCTACGCTAGCCGCACCCTCACCGAACTGGAATTGAAGTACGCCGCAACAGAGAAAGAGTGCTTGGCGATACTCTGGGGAATCCGTAAAATGCGACCGTATTTGGAAGGATATCACTTCAATGTAGTTACGGACCACCATTCGCTGAAGTGGCTTCACACACTCGAAAACCCTTCTGTTCGACTGGCTAGATGGGCATTGGAATTGCAACAATTTGACTTCTCCGTCCAATATCGTAAAGGTGCTATGAATGTGGTAGCCGACGCCCTTTCCCGAGATCCCCTTCCCATTACCGCCACGGACAGAATAGCCGCCTCTCGAGGTGTTAAACCTGATTGGGTTGATACGAAGAAAGCCCAAGTGAAAAGCGACCCAGGCAAGTACCCGGAATACAAGATCGTCGAAGACCAGCTATTTCGCCAGTTCCAAAATTCCCAGCTATTAGCAAACCCTCAAGAAGACGTTTGGAAATTGTGTGTGCCCGTAACCGACCGAAATCAAGTACTAGCCGACAATCACGACGCCGCAACCGCCGGACACCTGGGGACTGCGAAAACCACGTCCCGCATGCTTAAACGTTTTTATTGGCCTGGGATGTTTCGCGACATTAACAGATACGTACGACGATGTCAAGTTTGCAACGAGCATAAAGTGTCGCAGCATAAGATGAGCGGATTGATGTATACTACGCCCGTCGGAGAGCCCTGGGAAATAGTGTGCGCAGATTTCGTCGGCCCACTGCCAAAGTCTATGCGAGGAAACACCATTCTTCTAGTTTTAGTCGACAAGTTCTCCAAGTGGGTGGAGGCGATTCCGATGAGAGCAGCCACTACGCAAAAGCTGATTCAAGCAGTTCGGGAACGAATTATTTCGCGTTTTGGAGTACCGAAAATATTTCTATCCGACAACGGGGCACAATTCACCAGCTTACGGTTTAAGGAATTCTTGGGCGAATTGGGAATCACGCAAAGACTGACCGCACCATACACCCCCCAAGAGAACCCAACAGAGAGAGTAAACAGGGTGTTAAAAACGATGATTGCCCAATACGTGCAGGGAAACCAACGTACTTGGGACGAGTACATCCCCGAATTCACATTCGCAATTAACACCAGCTTTCACGAATCCACCGGATTTTCCCCCGCCGTATTGAATTTTGGCCGTGAACCAAGGACCCCCAAAATAACGCCACGGTTTTGCAACTGTTGCTTTCTATGCACTGCAAGCCTCTTGTGAGGCTTATCGCAAGAAGTTTGTGGTGGATGGGTAAGTAGCATTTGTCGAATAATTCTATTGTGTTGTGTATACCTATATATATTAATTTCGTGTACAAACTGTCTTATGGGCATAACACCTAGGACAGTTTGTTTATCATTGATTTGATATGGGCCTACACTGCACAGTTGAACTTAGGTACGTCAAAGTCGATTTTTTGTGTTTTGTTTTTCAGAATGGTAAGTGATTTTTGTGTTGTCTATTCAAATGTTCGTGGGCTTAGGAAGAATTTCTTTTCTGTGTACGCCCATACTGTGCAATACAGGCCAGCTGTTTTGGCATTAAGTGAAACCCAGGTTGGACAGAATACTGATTTATCAG
Source organism: Baccha elongata (assembly GCA_951217065.1). Taxonomy (NCBI): domain Eukaryota; kingdom Metazoa; phylum Arthropoda; class Insecta; order Diptera; family Syrphidae; genus Baccha; species Baccha elongata. The sequence continues at coordinate 29,628,798 of OX578273.1, forward strand.
AATTTTGTTTGGTTGGATATAACTTAGTGCCATTACTTTTTTCCCACCATGGTCTTGTCGTTTATGTTAGAAATGATATTGCTTGCCAGAGCCTTCCCCAATATGGGCATTGTTCTAATACGAACTTTAATTTCCTGTGGCTCAAATTCACTGTCCGCAAGCATATCATTCATTACTGTTTTATTTACAGGAGTCCGAATCTTGACAGCATGTCTACTTGTGATGAGTTAGATGTTCTGTCAGATTCAATTTTCCCGAATTGTTTCCCATTGTCCTCACACTGAAGTCGTGATTACGGGCGACTTCAATGTACACAATTCAAGTTGGCTCCGCTATTCTGGCCAGACAACACTCGAAGGAAGGTATACCGAGATCTTTGCTGAGTATAACCATCTTACTCAGCTTGTCGATGAGCCTACCCGTATACCGGATGTTGATGGGCATTCCGCCCATACTCTTGACTTGTTCCTTACTTCCCACCCTGATAAATATACTATTAAAGTAACTTCTCCATTTGGCACCTCGGACCATTGTGTCATTTCAGCTAATTTCTCGATCTCCAATCATCCAGTTAAAGAAAAAATTCCCACTAGGACCGTTTGGCAATACGAAAAAGCCAACTGGGACGGTCTGAATAATTTCTTTCGCAACTTTAACTGGTCATTATGCTTCCTCGATAATGACATTGATGCCAGTGCTGAAATGATTACAGAAGTGATTTTTCTTGGAATGAGAACTTTTGTCCCTCACAGAACAAAATGTATCAAACCAAAAGAAAAGTCTTGGTTTACCGAAGAGTGTAAAGAAGCTATCAGGTTGAAAGAAGTAAGCTTCCGATCCTATAAAGCCAACCCATCTGAGGAAAATCGGAAGAAACATAAACAAGTTAGGAACTCGTGCAACTCCGTTATACACAAAACGAAATTTTTACATGACCAGAAATTACGGCAAAAAATTCTGCAATGTCCCAAAGGCAGTAAAAACTTCTGGTCATTTGTAAAAAACGTCAAGAACTCAACGTCATCATCAGTTCCAACGCTCATCGTCGACAATAATCCAATTGTCAGCTCTTCAGAGAAGGCGAATATGCTCGCAGCTCATTTTGCTGCAAGTTCTACGTTGCCTGCAAGCAACGATGCCCCTCCTGTACTTGAGAACGTTAATTTTTCTATGGGACAGGTATTTTTCCGCACTCGTACAGTAGCAAGAGTTCTTCAAGATCTTGATATACACAAATCCGCTGGCCCGGATGGTATACCCCCTATACTTCTGAAGAGGTGTTCTTCATCGCTGGCAAAACCATTGCGTAAGCTTTTCCATAGCTCCTATCGTTCAGGTATCTTTCCTAGTAAATGGAAAACAGCATTTGTCCAGCCCGTCCCTAAAAAAGGTGATTCCTCCTCCCCCTCCTCCTACCGACCAATTGCACTTACGTCCCTTCTTTCCAAGGTCATGGAAACGCTGATAAATCGTCAGCTCAAGAAATATCTCGAAGATCGGAAGCTTTTAAATGACCGGCAATACGGCTTTCGTAGCAATCGTTCCACTGGTGATCTGATGGCATATCTCACCGAACAGTGGAACAAATCTGTGCATCGCTTTGGCGAAAGCAAGATTATTGCGCTTGATATTTCAAAGGCATTTGATAGAGTTTGGCATGAAGCTCTTTTATCGAAAATGCGTGCATTTGGTATCGATGATACTCTTATTCGTTGGATTAGAAGCTATCTTCTGGACCGTTCAATACAAGTTGTATTAGACGGTTTCAAGTCTGGTCTCCACAAAATAAATGCTGGTGTGCCCCAGGGCTCCGTTCTGTCTCCGACTCTCTTTCTCATTTTTATAAATGATCTCTTGTCTGTGACTTCTAATCCATTAAATTGTTTTGCTGACGACTCAACCCTCAGCTTTTCATATACGTTTGATAATTCACGGCCTTCGCCTTCGGACGTGTTATTACAACGACACCGTATGATAAGCTCATTAAACTCCGATTTAAACAGCATTGTGAATTGGGGTATCAGAAATCGTGTGGAGTTTAATGCGTCGAAAACTCAATGCTGTCTTTTGTCGTTAAAGTTAAACATACCCCCTATGCCATTATCCATGAATGGTACTTGCATCGAGGAGGCCGAAAAGCTTTCAGTACTCGGTATGTGTATCAGTGACAACCTTCGTTGGAATGATCATATACTTGAGATTGCTAAGAATGCTGCAAGATGCTTAGGCTTTCTTAATAGATGCAAGAAGTTTTTCACCCCTTCTGATCTGGCTACAATTTACAAGGCGTTTATACGCCCTAAACTCGAGTATAATTCCCATCTCTGGGCAGGTGCTTCTCAAACTTTTCTTCACCTGCTCGACAGAGTTCAGAAAAAGGCGTTAAAATTGATAGGAGAGAGAAACATTGAGGAAACATTTCCATCACTCGAACATCGTCGAAATGTTTCTTGTCTTTCTTTATTTTACAGGTTCTTTTATAAAAAATGTTCACTTGAGGTAGCCAGCTGCGTTCCACCCCTTAAACATTTCTCCCGTAACACTCGTCTTGCTAGGAACGCTCATCAGTTTACACTTGAGCCCAATTTCGGTCGTACCGTGAAATATAGAGATTCTTTCTTTAGCCGTACAACACGAATGTGGAATGAATTGCCTGGCACAATTTTTCCTTGCCATTTTGATCTGCAGACATTCAAGATCAATGTTCATCGACACCTCCTTTCCTTTCCTCCCTAAATTCCTATCGCTCGCGCTGTGACTTATCATTAAAAGGGCTATAACAAACCCCTTGAGCGCGTGTGCATTATAAAAAAAAAAAAAAAAAAAAAAAAAAAAAAAAAAAAAAAAAAAAAAAAAAAACCCGCAACTTCGGGTGAAAGTGTAACAGCTCGACAGGAACGCATGAAAGCGCTATTCGAACTGGTGCGATTGAACTTGCAAAAGGCTAGCCAAAGTCAAGCGAAGCATTATAACTTGCGACGACGCCCATGGAAACCGGGCATTGGCGAACAAATGTTCAAAAGAGCTAGAGTATTATCGTCCGCTGTCAACTACTTCGCAGAAAAGCTAGCACCCCGTTTCGAAGGGCCCTACGAAGTGCTCAAATTTATCTCGCCCGTAATCGTGTTATTGAAAAGTAAAAGAACCGAGAAGGGGAGAGACGGCACCATCAGAGCACATATACGAGATCTTAAAGGTTTTTATTCAGACGAACACGATTCACATCCAGCATCCTCCGAAAATTATATAAAGGAAACAATCATCCCTGCAAGAAACACCAGTCGTCGATCAGCTGCCGTGCAGAGCGAACCTAGAAAGGAAAAGATAAAGATGGAAAGCAACCAAGGGCAAGTAGCGAAACCACCGCGAAGGAAGATCACCACCAACCGACGACGAGCCTGCCGATCCCGCTCCCCCTTGCATCATGAAGCCAGCACGCCACCTCCAACGCCCAATACGCCGCCACCCCGCGTCGAGCAGCCAATTACCGACGCCATACCGCAGACTGTGTCCGTACCCAACCGTCGCCGATCACGCCAGCAGCCGCATCGTCAAAAGCCGGAGCAAGTCAAAACGCCGCCACCCTCCACCGCACAGCCGTCTACCACTGTCGACCTTCGACCAGCGACCCGAAGCAACCGCCGCCGATCCGTCGTTGAGCCAAGGCAACTAGTGCAGGACAACTCAAAGCCACTATCATTCAAGAATCCGCCAAATATAGCCCGTCCGGCTCCTGTCCCTGAACCCAGTCACCGCCAATTCAAGCCATCTGGCGAAGAACCATTTATAAGGCAACCAACCGCACCACGCCGAATCGCTCCACCGCCCCGCGACGACGCCCCCATGTTCCTTGAGGTACGTTCACAACGCTTGGGTAGCCGAACCCTCAAAGTGGCGCATGACATGGGCCTCGTCAGAGCGATCAGGCCACCGACAGCGTACAATGCACGGCTTGCACTAGTCCGGGAGCAGCGAGAGGAGGCCAACCTGAAGTGGGCGGTCTTGAACATTCACCCGTTCAGAAGAAAGCCCCCACCGAACACACGTTCCTTGCCGCGAAAACGGTCAACCCGGAGCCGAATGAGGTAGTACCGGACCGTAGCCTCTTCCCGGTCAAGGCGGTGGTCACTGAGGTGCTAATTTTGCCAAACCGTCCTAAATTATCAGAGACACTAACTGTTAGCCGTCCTGTTTTCGCCGACATCCCAGCCGTCACAAACCCAGAGCCAGAGCTACTAACTGTCAGCCGTCCCGTTTTCGCCGACATTCCGACCGTCCCAATCCCAGAACCAGATGATGTAATTTCGGAACCAGCCTTTCCGGATGCGGTGGTAACAATCCCCGAACCAGACCACGTCGCTTCAGAGCCAGATTTTCCGGATGCGGTGGTACCAGCCCCCGACGACCCCTTCGAAGGGATTTCCCTGCGAGGCCCACATAAGCACCGGGTATTCAACATTTTCAGGCCTTGGGGCCGCGTTGCTGTCCGGTTGAACAAGAACAACACCAAGGCCGTACTAAACTTTAAAGGCCAAAGAAAAACAATCAACCTATCGAGAAACTAAAAGGGTCAAGGAGCAGCACCGGCACCAGAACTCAATTGCCGAGATCTAGTTTTGACTACCATATGATGAGTTAATGAATTTAAATGTGTTTAGGTTATTTTAAAAATAAAATAGTTAAGATGAATTAAAAGATTTAAGTTTAAATTCCGAGCTTGTTAATTTTTTTTCTTAGGTATTAAGATTTATAAAAAAAAAAAAAAAAAAAAAAAAAAAATTACAGGGTGAGTCATGATGCGACAAAATGCTAGGGCGTGTATGTTGCGTTGAGACAAGAAAAAAATCTTATGGGAGGGGGGGGTCTATTCCCCTCCGTTTAGCCGGGAGGGGCAATTTTCGAAAAAAACTGACTTAAAATGGGAAAAAAATTATTTAAAATCAACGGCTTCATTCACAATGCTGTGCGATACGTTTTTGAAAAACCAATAACTTTTTCTTTCATTCTGTGTTTAAATAAATCTATTCTAAGAAATAGTTTTTGAAATATTAATTTTCAAAGTCAAAATTTTGAAAAAAAAAATTGAAAAAAAAATTTCAAATTAATTTTTTTCAAAATTTTACGTAATTAAGTGCTAATTTTAATTTCAAAATTCAATGCTGTTATTAATTTTAAGTCTAAATAAGAAAACCGGATGCAAAAATTTTATGTCGTTCTCAAGAAATTCAAAAAAAAACCAAAACCACCTTTTTCTAAGAAAAACATTTATTTTTATTGTAACGAAGCAATTTATTTATTTATTTAGCATTAATCTTAGTTTTTTTACTTTTTTTTAATTGGAGTTTTATGAGAACGTAATAAAATTAAATAGTATTGGAATAACCCTGGATTAATATTATTTTCATTGATAACTTCTGAAAACTGTCCTGTCAATATTTTTGCCTTGGCCTGCCCGCAGCCCATGGGTTCTACCTGTTATGGAGACAATAGGGAAATTAAAACCGCATTTTTTTTAATGAAAAAAAAAAGAAAATTGCAACGCAAGATAAATAAAAAACATTGCAGTTTTGCTTAGTAATTATTTCAAATTTGAATATTAACTCATTAACACGTAACGATGTCAAGCTCATACACCCGAGAAGAATTAAAGGACATGCATTTCTGCTACGGTTTAGCTAATGGTCGAAGTCGTGAAGCCGAAAGACTGTACGCTGAAAGATATCCCGATAGGAGGTGTCCCCATCATAGCACGTTTCCAAGAATCCACCGACGTCTAAGAGATCATGGAGTGCTGGAGCATCGAAGAAGCGAAAGGCCAGTTTCTGATGAGTCAAGAATCTTAGATGAAAGAATTCTGGACAGAAGTTCCGTCAGTACAAGAAGGATATCCACTATGCTTGGAGTGTCCCAATCTAGAGCATGTCGAGTACTATTTCTTAGAATAGATTTATTTAAACACAGAATGAAAGAAAAAGTTATTGGCTTTTCAAAAACGTATCGCACAGCATTGTGAATGAAGCCGTTGATTTTAAATAATTTTTTTCCCATTTTAAGTCAGTTTTTTTCGAAAATTGCCCCTCCCGGCTAAACGGAGGGGAATAGACCCCCCCTCCTATACGATTTTTTTCTTGTCTCAACGCAACCTACACGCCCTAGCATTTTGTCGCATTGCTTATGACTCACCCTGTATATACTATAATATACATATATTTATAATTATGACATATGCGCAAAAGCGGGGCTTTTGCTCTCCGAAGAAAGAGGGGACTGTAACGAAGCGTTCCATTCTTCTTTAAATATATTTTTGTAGTGTTATCTAATATACTTTTATATCCGTTTACCGACCGTATTTATATAGCATTTCTATGAATTCATACAAAAAATTTTATTTAATGCGTTTGCTACCGTCCGATCCCTGCATAAGTACTATACAGTACTATAGTACTACCGTCCGATCCCCGAATGAGTACTATATTACTCAATACTACTCATTTAGTAGTAAAAGGTACACTTTTCGTTTGTTTCTTATGATTCACACCTCCTTACTACGAAAAATATCATAAGTAAAGGTGAAAATCCCATAGAAATTTGTCTTTCGCCTTCCGTTGTTCACGGTACCAATTCAGAGTACCAAGGTGTTAAGATCCCGGGTCAGACATACGCTTCGGGCTTTTAAGCTATAGCTAGAGCTGATTACTGGTTATAGGTATTGATTTATTGTAAGTAATACGTATTCGCTTTCATCTCCTTGGTGGATGACTCTTCCAGCTCCACTCGGGAGCGGTTCCTTCTTGGTTCCGCCCTTTGCTTTTATTAGTAAGTAATACGTATTCGCTTTCATCTCCTTGGTGGATGACTCTTCCAGCTCCACTCGGGACCGGTTCCTTCTTGGTTCTGCCCTTTGCTTTTATTAGTAAGTAATACGTATTCGCTTTCATCTCCTTGGTGGATGACTCTTCCAGCTCCACTCGGGACCGGTTCCTTCTTGGTTCCGCCCTTTGCTTTTATTAGTAAGTAATACGTATTCGCTTTCATCTCCTTGGTGGATGACTCTTCCAGCTCCACTCGGGACTGGGTTCCTTTCTTGGTTCCACCCCTTGCCGTTATCATAAGTTTGTAGATATTAAGCCTAACCTGTATAACACCGTATATGAAATAACTTGTTATCTATTTTAAGCCATATATGAAATACCGTGCTAGTTACTTTAAGCGGAAAACTGAAATTTGTAAAACTGAACTATTTTGTAAAACAAATACTGTATCGAGCTCTTTGAATTGTAAAATTGTAAAATTGAATTATATAAAAAACCGAATAAAAACTATTATTATAAAACCTGCGACTTCGGAGTTTTGAACCTGCAATCCAAAGTTTTACGCTGCTTTCTTTGGAAAGACCCTGGACCCGACGTGCTACCTCAGCCTCGACCAAAAAGCACATCACATACTATTCATTCAAGGATGATGTTAAAGAAGTCATATGACAGTGCATCGCCTTGTTTAAATCCATTCTTGATATCAAAGGTATCGGTGAGTTCTTTACCGCCTTTGATGGAGCAGCGTGAGTTCTCCATCGTCATCCTGCACAAACGGACCAGTTTGCTAGGGATGCCAAAACTAGACATTTCGGCCTATTCGGCAAAATCTGTTATTCTGTTATGAATTTTCTGTTATGAATCATAAGAGATAGCCACCATAAAAGATCTTTTATAATTGGTATTCAGAATTTCGATCTTTTATAAAAATCTTCTATGGAACTTCGAAAACGAAAATCTTTTATAATCCAAGGAAACAGAACTAAATTCTTTTACGAGCTGTCAGAAAAAAAAATGTAAAACAAAAGTTTTTTTGTTTGGAAGATTTATTTTGTTTTATTTTATTTTGTTTTGAAGATTAGAAGAATCCTATATATCAAACATATGTTTAGTACTGAAATGAAGAAGAAAAATTGGGGAAATAATTGTGTCCACTTTTTATGGGCATGCAAAGGAACATTTGTACAAGTAAAACTCATTCAAACCAATCAGATACAACTATTGGATAAATTTAATCATCTTGAAAGTGGAAAATGCTCGATCAATTTATGACTTGATGGAGGGCAGACGCATTTATCGCTCGTTTTTTACATCTCTCAAGTGAAGTTGCACAAATAACGTGAATAGATGGTAGGTATCCGATAAAAAAAACTTTCTCGCGAAGATGAATACAAACCGAAGATGAATACAAAAATGTTATGCAACGTGACTTTGAAGATTCCGAACACAATGCCAACTTCCAAACGCAATGCTGGTACGTAACTCTACCATCGCATCATCGCATCACTTGGGATTTGTGGCGGCCATACAAAGATACCGGTGAAGAACACGAGTCATCAAGGAGCTACAGAAATTAACTGACGAGTTGCACAATAAACCACCCCTAGTTCAGACTACTTCGTACGCCTAACGTAACAAACTATTCGAGGATCGTTGGCAACAAATTAATAAACTGAATAGGTAAAGTTGCATGACTGTTTAGAGAATCATCTTATTCATCAGAAACAGGTTAGTTGGGGTTGTTTATTTTTGTCGCGAAACTTAAAATTCAATTTATTTATTAAAGGTCCTTGTGCTGAACCAGAGTGATTGGTTATCTACAGATCAATGACAATACCGGTCCTTTCTTAACCTTGCCAGAAGAGAAACTGTACTATACGATGAGCTATTACACCGTGATGCTCAAATGCAGCTAGAAACTCCTCCTCCTGCTCTGAATTGGTGCTTAGAAATAACAGCTCGTTTAGATTCGCGATTATTTGTGCTTTGGAATCTCAGTGCAGGCGATTTTCTTTTAGATTCAGCAATGCAATCCACTTGGGGTGTATTTGATCGAAACAATACTCTTAGAAGGGCTTTGGCTGACAGTCTTCATCAATGTGGGCCAGTGTAAGATTATTTTCGCCCATTTTTGTAAATCACCCTTAATACATTCATTTCCAGTTTTTATTCACGATGGAGGGAATATGAAATGATACAAGCAGTCATGAATCAATACACTTTAGAGGAAGCACAGTGAAAAGAAGACTGGAGCACATTGTTGTCACTTGCAAGTCAACCTGGCTCCTCCTTGGAGCAGTTGCACATTTTTACATTGGCACATATACTTCGTAGACCAATAATCGTGTACGGCGTCAAGTATGTGAAAAGTTTCAGTGGTGAAGACATTGGTGTTGCTCGTTTTGAAGGTAAGTGTGTTATTGTTTCTTTTTTTTCTGATTAAGAATATATTTTTGTAAATAGGTTTGTACTTGCCACTATTCTGGGATCAAAATTTCTGCATTAAATCACCGATTGCTCTTGGATACACTTGAGGGCATTTAAGTGCATTGGTCCCGATGGAACCATATGCTAGAATTGATGCTCGTCGAGATGAGCCAGGAGATGTTACATTTTTACCATTGATGGATTGTCGAAGCTGTTACCCATACATTTCCTAACCCAAGCTGAGGTATGTCGGTGATATGATATGATTTTTTTTTATTTTAAATCATGGGTTACAAAAAATTTACTTTAATGGTTTAGATGGGGCGAGAAGAGACCATTATGAGACAATGGCTTGATGTATGTGTTACTGAGGGAGGACTTCTTGTGGCTCAACAGAAGCTAAGGAAAAGACCGTTGTTAGTTGCACAAATATTGGAAGAATAATTATAATTACTTTGCCTACTATCTTAGCTATTAAAATTCATTGCTTTCGGGTATTATTGTAGAAATAAAACTTATACGAGAAATGAAATATCAAATTAATTTGACTTTTATTTAAGATTCTTTGTTTATTTATTTTGTTTATTTAAAGACTATGGAAAGATGCAGCTATTAGCAGTTAACTATGAAAAGATGCAGCTATTAGCAGTATCTTGCTTGTGGTACAAATATCAAGTGAACACAATATAATTTTTTTTTTTTAATTTCTTTAAGAATTCATCTTACTATCTATAATGGGTTAGTAAAGTTCTTAAAAAAGAAATAATCATCTGAATCATTGAATAATATTGTGATTGGTTGTTCACACAAATTTGGGAACGATTTGTTGTATTCTCCTTTTTTTACATGTATTTTAGGCACACTCAAGGGATAATGAATACCCTTATATAATTAACACAGAAGAATACCGATGCATTGGTTTTTAATGTTTCATGATTACAATGGAGGGTAAAGCAAAGCCAGGCCCCCCAATAGTTTTGTATGACAAACTATTTTTTATTTTATCTTTCTCGTTTTGTATTTGTAGGGGAACTACTCTGTCAGAGTATTCCTCTGAACGAAATCCATCCCAATTTCTGTCACCGGATACGGCATTAAAATATCAAGAAAGCTGAAAGAACATCTTATAAAATGGAGGGAACTAGCTTTAGTTATATTTTCTCTACTAGATGGGGTATTCTCAAAATAAGTAAAGCTTTAAACAAAAGGAAGTGAAGATTGGTTCAATCATGCATGATAGCAAAAACGGAATCAATATCAAACTCCTACAATTTTATTGTTTACTTATAGAAATTAGAAAGAACATATTTTTTTTTATCATTGAGGTAAAATAAGAACGTTATATAGAGTTTTGGTTAACACCTCAATTCTCATAATAGTTTTAGACGAAGTAAAAATTTCAGTAGTTTAAAAATATTAATTACGCATAGACGGAGTAATATTCATAAAAATCTATACTGGAAGTGAACAGCATAAATAACAATACCTGTGATTGAAATGATGGACGTAATTTGCAAAGTTAGTCAACGCTCAGAAAAGCTATCAATTGGAATAGATATTTTTTTTTTTTGTGATTGATGATCAAAGCAGAAGTCAGAAATAATAGTCTTGAAAAAGACTGATGGTGATAAATATCGTGATTGATGTATTTTTGCATGTGAACGGAGCGGATTGATTAAGTCTGTAGTAACTCAAATACATTTTTGTTTTGTAATCGACAATGACGAACATATATACTTACAATCACTTTCACACAAACAAAAAAAAAAACCACATGACCGACGCACTATACTTTTTACATTACCTGAAAATAAACAACATTTATATTTTTACTTACCTACATAAAACCATACTTACATTTATACAACGACCTGAAAAATTAAAATACTTACGTTTTATACTTACTTTGTTACTCTGAAAAGAAATAACAATACCTACTTACACTTACGAGCATCAACAAATTACCATCTACAAAACATTATAATACACGAACGAAATATACTTACCAAACTAATAATGACGAAAACGAACCTAACGAACTTTTACGAACAATAACAAACGTAGAAACGACTTAAAATATTACATTTCATTTTTATATGAAATAATAAAATGTACGACAAAACACAGTCCACAAAATAAAAACAATAATGAAAATACTTACCTATACGGAATACAAAATATACTTACAAAAAAACAGCACGGACGGATTGACAAAATACAGATACTTACAATCATATTTGCAAAATTCACACGCAGTCATCCACATCAATCACATATTTGAAAAATAAACATAGCCGCACATAGCATTCATCATTTGGTATACGGCCTGATTAAATTGTAATCGAATGAAAACGTCAACAAATTAAATGAGAACGCAAAAAGGCGCACATAAGTTATGAAGGATAAAGCGAGGTTAATATGCTCAAGTAGTCGTTTCACTCTAAAGAACTTCTCACCTCAACCTATTTAGCCGCCAACCGATAGTTGGGGATGAAAAAAAAATGGAATTTTCATTCGCGTTACTGCAATCAGACCAGACAGTTGAAAAAAAAAGTCGAAGCAAAGAAAAGAAAAGTACAGTAACTAAAGCGAACAAAAAAAAAAAAAAAATTGCAGAGAACATCATAACCAAGTCGAAGAATTCAAGAAAAACCCACAGAAACTAAGTAAACTACAAACTCAAAGAGTTTGTTCGAAAAACCCAAGCATTCCTAACAGCTCAGTTACGTCATTACATATAACGAGAGTTCCACCTAGCTATAAAGCAGGAGAATTCACCCAACCAACAAAAATTAAGAAGAAAAACCATAACCAACAAATATCCAGGTAAGTCATAATGTACTACATACAAAAATGCAGTCACATGGTGACAAAAGATGCTTTGTAGCAGACACTGCGTCTAAGTAGTTGGCTAAAAATGTAGATAAACAGCTGCAGTGTAACTGTAGCAAATCATTTGAGAGAAATTTTGCTAAAACATCATCTTTTTCATATAGGCAGTCCATAACGTCGTCGAAGTGACAATCGTGGATAGGCAGAATCGGTAGGAGCACCCCTCGCCAGACACGGAAGCGCTCTACCAACAAAATTGCCCAACCATTATTACCACCACCAAGTCACATTAAGGAACTGCCTGGATTTTGTTATTATTCTAGAATTAATCTGGAGTCAAATTCACCGTATAGAAACTGGATTCTATAAGCAATCCGAAATCAAATCCAACGCTTAAAAATTGGATGCCTTTACAACGGATCCAACGCATAAATTCAGTTATGCTAAACGCATGAAGGAACCTCATCATAAGAAACAGTTAAGTCGACATACCGAGTACAAAGGAACAATGTACCGTATGACAAATCATCGGATGCAACAGTTAGTAGCGGCACAACTGTAAACCAACATTACATATGTGGGTACACTCCCAGAGAAGGTACTGTAACTAAATTATTTTTATGTGTGATAATGTTGCGAGCGTCATTAAAAAATTGAACACCCTTAAGTGAATCCTATACGAATGATACTTGTAAACAAAAGCAAAAAAAATTTATTAAATATTTTGTATCCATAAGATACCAACTGGTTATGAAAATGTTAGTGAATTCATAAATGCCTACCTGTAAAAATAAAAAAAAAAAAGATTTCGTATGTAACTTAAGTTTTGAAAAACGAAATACTATACTATACCTACCTGCGTAAAACAAATTTTTTTGTTGAGATAATTTTTGATCCTAGTCCTACATGTCAAGGAAAATTTAAAAATGTTAAAAATGTTAGTAAAGTTCTTAAAAAAGAAATAATCATCTGAATCATTGAATAATATTGTGATTGGTTGTTCACACAAATTTGGGAACGATTTGTTGTATTCTCCTTTTTTACATGTATTTTAGGCACACTCAAGGGATAATGAATACCCTTATATAATTAACACAGAAGAATACCGATGCATTGGTTTTTAATGTTTCATGATTACAATGGAGGGTAAAGCAAAGCCAGGCCCCCCAATAGTTTTGTATGACAAACTATTTTTTATTTTATCTTTCTCGTTTTGTATTTGTAGGGGAACTACTCTGTCAGAGTATTCCTCTGAACGAAATCCATCCCAATTTCAGTCACCGGATACGGCATTAAAATATCAAGAAATCTGAAAGAACATCTTATAAAATGGAGGGAACTAGCTTTAGTTATATTTTCTCTACTAGATGGGGTATTCTCAAAATAAGTAAAGCTTTAAACAAAAGGAAGTGAAGATTGGTTCAATCATGCATGATAGCAAAAACGGAATCAATATCAAACTCCTACAATTTTATTGTTTACTTATAGAAATTAGAAAGAACATATTTTTTTTTATCATTGAGGTAAAATAAGAACGTTATATAGAGTTTTGGTTAACACCTCAATTCTCATAATAGTTTTAGACGAAGTAAAAATTTCAGTAGTTTAAAAATATTAATTACGCATAGACGGAGTAATATTCATAAAAATCTATACTGGAAGTGAACAGCATAAATAACAATACCTGTGATTGAAATGATGGACGTAATTTGCAAAGTTAGTCAACGCTCAGAAAAGCTATCAATTGGAATAGATATTTTTTTTTTTTGTGATTGATGATCAAAGCAGAAGTCAGAAATAAAAGTCTTGAAAAAGACTGATGGTGATAAATATCGTGATTGATGTATTTTTGCATGTGAACGGAGCGGATTGATTAAGTCTGTAGTAACTCAAATACATTTTTGTTTTGTAATCGACAATGACGAACATATATACTTACAATCACTTTCACACAAACAAAAAAAAAAAACCACATGACCGACGCACTATACTTTTTACAATCCCTGAAAATAAACAACATTTATATTTTTACTTACCTACATAAAACCATACTTACATTTATACAACGACCTGAAAAATTAAAATACTTACGTTTTATACTTACTTTGTTACTCTGAAAAGAAATAACAATACCTACTTACACTTACGAGCATCAACAAATTACCATCTACAAAACATTATAATACACGAACGAAATATACTTACCAAACTAATAATGACGAAAACGAACCTAACGAACTTTTACGAACAATAACAAACGTAGAAACGACTTAAAATATTACATTTCATTTTTATATGAAATAATAAAATGTACGACAAAACACAGTCCACAAAATAAAAACAATAATGAAAATACTTACCTATACGGAATACAAAATATACTTACAAAAAAACAGCACGGACGGATTGACAAAATACAGATACTTACAATCATATTTGCAAAATTCACACGCAGTCATCCACATCAATCACATATTTGAAAAATAAACATAGCCGCACATAGCATTCATCATTTGGTATACGGCCTGATTAAATTGTAATCGAATGAAAACGTCAACAAATTAAATGAGAACGCAAAAAGGCGCACATAAGTTATGAAGGATAAAGCGAGAGGTTAATATGCTCAAGTAGTCGTTTCACTCTAAAGAACTTCTCACCTCAACCTATTTAGCCGCCAACCGATAGTTGGGGATGAAAAAAAAATGGAATTTTCATTCGCGTTACTGCAATCAGACCAGACAGTTGGAAAAAAAAAGTCGAAGCAAAGAAAAGAAAAGTACAGTAACTAAAGCGAACAAAAAAAAAAAAAATTGCAGAGAACATCATAACCAAGTCGAAGAATTCAAGAAAAACCCACAGAAACTAAGTAAAATACAGAAACATTTGCAGAAAATCAAGTAAGTTGGAAATAAAAAGATAAAAAAATCGAAGAGACAATTTTATTTATGACAAAAAAATTATTTCCAAAGGACCGCGTGGCAAATGACGTAAAACATTTTACGTGGAATCAAGATCGGGTGCTGTTGGAATAAACTGACGAGCCTATAAGGAAGAACAATCCCAATTAATCTCCAGGCTCGTCCAGAATCGACAAACTCAAAGAGTTTGTTCGAAAAACCCAAGCATTCCTAACAGCTCAGTTACGTCATTACATATAACGAGAGTTCCACCTAGCTATAAAGCAGGAGAATTCACCCAACCAACAAAAATTAAGAAGAAAAACCATAACCAACAAATATCCAGGTAAGTCATAATGTACTACATACAAAAATGCAGTCACATGGTGACAAAAGATGCTTTGTAGCAGACACTGCGTCTAAGTAGTTGGCTAAAAATGTAGATAAACAGCTGCAGTGTAACTGTAGCAAATCATTTGAGAGAAATTTTGCTAAAACATCATCTTTTTCATATAGGCAGTCCATAACGTCGTCGAAGTGACAATCGTGGATAGGCAGAATCGGTAGGAGCACCCCTCGCCAGACACGGAAGCGCTCTACCAACAAAATTGCCCAACCATTATTACCACCACCAAGTCACATTAAGGAACTGCCTGGATTTTGTTATTATTCTAGAATTAATCTGGAGTCAAATTCACCGTATAGAAACTGGATTCTATAAGCAATCCGAAATCAAATCCAACGCTTAAAAATTGGATGCCTTTACAACGGATCCAACGCATAAATTCAGTTATGCTAAACGCATGAAGGAACCTCATCATAAGAAACAGTTAAGTCGACATACCGAGTACAAAGGAACAATGTACCGTATGACAAATCATCGGATGCAACAGTTAGTAGCGGCACAACTGTAAACCAACATTACATATGTGGGTACACTCCCAGAGAAGGTACTGTAACTAAATTATTTTTATGTATGATAATGTTGCGAGCGTCATAAAAAAATTGAACACCCTTAAGTGAATCCTATACGAATGATACTTGTAAACAAAAGCAAAAAAATTAAATAAATATTTTGTATCCATAAGATACCAACTGGTTATGAAAATGTTAGTGAATTCATAAATGCCTACCTGTAAAAATAAAAAAAAAAAAGATTTCGTACGTAACTTAAGTTTTGAAAAACGAAATACTATACTATACCTACCTGCGTAAAACAAATTTTTTTGTTGAGATAATTTTTGATCCTAGTCCTACATGTCAAGGAAAATTTAAAAATGTTAAAAATTTTATCTCTGTCTATACAATCTGAAAGTTAGAAACCTGTTTTAGTGTATTTTTTTTGAAGTTGTAACCTGAAAAAGTAAAAGAAAGTGAAAAAGTTACGAAGGTGAAAGAAACGTACATTTACTTGTACCTACCTATATGATAAAAATAATTATAGAGAAACCGTGTCGTGAAATCTATGATGATCAGAATACCTGAAAAGAAAAATTAACGAAATATTTTTGAGTAAATTAACTCACGGGAACCTTATAGTAAAAACTACTAGGCTCGACCGCGAATATATAAAGATATAGCTACGAGATGTATACTTACCTGTTGTTAATTGGAGATCATGAACCTGAAAAGAAAATTTTTGATTATTAATGTGAATCGAAAGTAAATATAGTTTCGAAATACCTTTTTGAAAATACATTCAGTGACAACAGTACTTGTAGTGATTTTTATAAGCCTTCTGCCAAAAATAATGAGAATACTTATACGATTTGAAGATAAGTCAATATAGAGGTCAGTGAACTTACATTAATGTGCCTATAGTGACCTACTTTCTCATCGGAGTAAATTTAAAGTTTAGATACCCTGGGAATAAAGTGACAGTGATTAATATTTGATAATTTTGATTAAAAAAAAAGAGTATCGTAAAGCAAATTCAACTTACATTGAATAAGTTTAGTTTGATTAAGATACCATATAAGAATACGAGTATCTACCTCAATGTTATTTCATAGGGTATATTACGTCGTCGTCGTCGGAACATTTATCTGAGAAGAATAAAGTTCGTGATTGAGATAAACCGAATCGATCGTAAAGTTATTATTGAGTAAAAATACTTACGAGCATATGAGTGAAGTGTGTACTTGTCAGTTTTGTTAAGCCGTAAGCGACAAGAAAACTAATTTTATATGAGTAAAGTGAATTTGTATCGTGAACAGAGGTTTTTCATACTTACGTGCCTGTTTAAGAACCAAATTCATTTTTTTTTAATAATCGAGTCGTTTAGTGAGCTGTGATAGAGGACAGTATTAATTTTCGTGATTTGAATATGGAGCAACAAAAATAAATTCAACTTAAGACATATAAGTTTAGTTTAGTTTTGCTGCGTATCTAAGACAAGTACCTACTTCAATAAGGATTTTTGAACAGTCCGTTTATAGATTTTGTGTAATTTTGTTGCGTTTTAAGATCCGGAAAAGAACTTTTAAGATAAATTTCGGGATTTTTAATGAAGTATCGGATTTGAACGTTTCTATTTGAATTGAATCAACGAAATACCATCCGAGCAGTTATAGAACAAAACCCTGCTCGATCTATACCTAAAACCAAAAGTTTTACTTTATTGTAACTTTTTAAAACTTTTATCTAAATCTAATCTTAAATCTGTTGAGTAAATAAATCTTGCCCTTGCCCATAAAGTGAATGCATTCCCTTCATAGGTAGGCGCCCCTGTTATTTAAGTATTAACTATATTGCTTGATTTTAAAATTTTATATGAACATATATTTTAATAACTTTTGAATTTCACAGCTTCATATTAGTTTTGGTTTTGGGAAAAGTTTGTGGGAGGTCGGCGTTGCCACCTATAATTTTGAGTGTTATAAAATAAATTTTGCGAATATCTATTACGAATATTTTTTAATATCTTTCGTTGTCATCGAAGTTTGTAGCCGATCATACAAATCTGTCCGTTTATAAAGTCTATCTAAAACTTACCTGACTTTAACCCGAAAACAAAATATTATCGCGTTTTGAATTATGAAGATCCATTTAGATCTTTCGGAAGTTTTGGTTTTGAGAAACTTTTAAATCAACAGAACTTTCTGTTAATAATAAAACAAAACAAGAAGAAGGTGATTAAATGTTGGAAGATTGTCTTCTACAGTACCATCTCTTGTTTCGTGAACTTCTATTGATGAATAATTATGATAATACCGAACATCTTGTTTGATATTGAGTTACATCTATGGTAAAGACTTAAGTGATTGAATACGTTGCTTATTCTTACTCTTCTTTTACTTTGAAGGGGTAGATTTTTAGTAACGATAGCAGAGTTAAAAAAAAAATTAAAGGATTTAAATTTAGTTTTGAAATTCATAAACTTGATAGATAGTTTAAGTAAGATTTAGATGAGTTTAACTCAAACTATTTTTAAGAAGATAAATTGTTAGATTTTAAGTTATGAAGAATAAAAATTTGAATAAGGCTTCATTAGAAGGAAATTTATAGATTTTCATTTCGAATAAGGTTTAAGACTATGCAGTGTTTCTTTTATGGGAAGCCAATTCTTTCTAGTTTCAGCTTTTTAGTTTCGAGATCATGAAGCATTAGAACTTTGAGGATAGGAGCCGGGACTGGAGCCGTTCTCGACATGAAGTGAACAACTTTCGCTTCAACCATCGTCAATAACAACGACAACAATGATTCTGTAAAGGGAGTATAATAACTCCCAATACAAAGTGGGAGTTTCCTAATTATAATCATCGTGCGCTTGGAAACATTGGGAGGATGGTAACATTCCTTAAGGTAGGGTAGATAGGCACGAGTGGAAGTACATCCCATCGGTACTTCCCAACAACCAGGGTTTTCTAAATATTTTTGGACAAATATGAAAACAAGGTGGGAGGGTAAAGACCAGTCCACTGCAGCTATTACACCTATGCTGCCGAACATAAAACCATTGCAAAGCTTCTAACAATATATCATTTTCTTTTTTTTCTCTCTAATCTCATTCCAACTTCGGGTCCCAGCTACAATAAAATAAATTTCGATCTACTAACAGCGAGATCATCGGTCTGAAATTAAATGTAACACCGCGTTCGCTCCTCCTGCAGCAAGATCCCCCCCTACCCGACGAGCTTGGCAGATGGCAACGAGCAGACCGAAAGCGGCGGTCGAGGTCGAACGCACCCTGACCATCCTTGCTTGGATGCGCCACGTTTTCTTGAGGTGCTAAAAGTGAGAAAGATGAGCAGGGGTAAGGGTCTTTTCTCAATGATAGGCGATCTTGTTTAGATAATTAATTTGTATATTTACCGTTTCTTTTCTGAAATGCATAGGGGAGTAAAATCTTCGGATGAAAACTGTTTCTGCTTTTTTCTAACAAGGTGATTTTTTTTTTGACAATTCGTCTGTCCGATTTCAGTTAGTCTATGGCTTTTATATTTGACCATAAAAATGTTTAACTTAATTGACGTCGAACATTTAACTTTCTCTTTGAGTTGAATATTTTTAAGATTGAACGGTCAGCAGCTGAATCGTTTGATCCATATGGTGTGATAAGGAACGGCGTATTCCACACCTAAATACGTCTTGAAGGATCCAGATGCACGGTTGGAACAACGGAAGAGCTATGTACTATATGGTATGTAGATATGAGTTCAGTAAGCTGTGTCTTCCATAGTCTCTCTCTTCCCCTGCAGAAGGATTTCTTTTTTTATGTATGAGGAAAAGACTTAGAAACTATCTAGATGAGGAAGTGAATGATGCAATAAGTGGAGAGGTTAGGAATATAAACTACCAATGAGCCCCCTGTAGGAATTTCACCTTTTCTGTTCTTGTTGACTTGATTAAGTTGGTTTCCTTAGATTTGATAAAAAAAATTTTTTTATTGAATCTTCCATTTAGTTTAGTATAGCAGAAGAAGTTTCGTTACATATTTTCGTGCAAATCAGCTGCCAATTGGAAGGATTGAAAGGATTCGCTTCGAATTAAATAATTAAACAATTCTAGGTGGGTCAAAAAGCCGAGGGTGTACTGACTGCATTGCAGTTGAATTATTTTATGAAAGGAATGACTTAAGCATTTCGCACCCTTCTTGGGATTACAACGAACGACTAAGGTGAGAAATCATTATATTCGAATTGAAGCCCAAGAGCCCTATATATATATCTTTTGCTAAAGCCGTTTTTTGTGTTTTCATGTGGACATACATTTCATGGTGATTGTCTTGAGAAACAAATCATTCCAATGCTCAGCTCAGAACAAAGTCGAAGACTTTCTAGCCTAAAGCAACAGATGAAAAATATTTTTACTACTACAGTTGCTGTAGCTGAACGAACTAATCATCAGCGAGTTACCCGAGAAAAGATTAAAACAGAAATTGAAAATATTTTAGCCTAAGATTGTCTGTATTGTGGAGTGATGATTGATACTATTGATCAACCGTTTGTTGAAGATTGGAACAGGTTAACGTTGACTGGGAATAAATATGTATTAAAAAATAAACGCGTTTACTTCTAAGCTTAAAAAATTTATTTATTTAACCAAAATACAAAAATATAGAAAATATTTGAAACTTAATAAAACTCATCCTGATAACACTTATACCTATTGAAATAAGTGCACTTTTGATCAATTGACTATTTGCAAACGAAGCTCGTTAGTTGCAAATGATGTGACTGTTCTCAGGACTGCTGTTTGCATATTAGCGTTGCTGGTCAGCAGTGGTATTAGAATCGCAAAATCTGAAACACCGACATCAACTAGGGCAGCTTGAACATGTTGGACAAGTGCTTCCTGCTGATCGTCTGTAAGTTCATTCAAAAGAATTTCCGTTTATTTATTTTGTTTCATTTATTATTTTAATATATAACTTACATTTGTCTCCTTTTCATTTCGTTGATGAAATAAAATATAAATATCCATTTTTTACTTTATTTTTTATTTTTTGTTGATATCTTTTATGATAAAAACCTCGAAAATGTATCTTTTATTCTTTTATGATTTCTGACAGATTTCATAACAGATTTTTACATGCTGAATACCAAATCTGTTATTCATAAAAGATTTTTTGAATTTTCGAATTTTCGACAGTTCATAACAGATTTCTTAAAAGATTTCATAACAGATTAAGCATGCCGAATACCAAATCTGTTATTCATAAAAGATTTTTTGACAACTTAATCTTTTGTATGGAAATTCATAACAGAATAACAGAATAAAAGAAAAAAAGATCTCGCCGAATAGGCCCAATTGCTCTGTATAGTTCGTCTCTATAGATTCTGTCATATGCGGCCTTTAAATCGATAAAGAGATGGTGGGTGTCGATTTGAAACTCCTGGGTTTTTTCCAAGATCTGCCGTAGTGCGAATATTTGGTCGGTGGTAGGCTTTCCTGGCCTAAAGCCACACTGATATGGACCTATCAGGTTGTTGACGAATGGCTTCAAGCGCTCACATAGTACGGCAGAGAAGATCTTGTATGCGAAGTTAAGGGGACTAATGCCTCTGTAGTTGGTGCAGTTCAGAGGATCGCCTTTCTTCAGTATCGGGCAAATAATGCTGAGGTTCCATTCATCGAGCATGCTTTACTCCCACCATATTTTGCAGATTAGCTGGTGCATACTCCTAACCAGTTTATCGCCAGCCGCTTTGAACAATTTGGCCACAAGGCTATCAGCTACAGCAGCTTTATTGTTCTTAAGTTTAGATATAGCTATCTTCACTTCATCTAGGTTGGGTGGGCAGAATGGTTGGTCGCGTCGTCCAGGTGGAATGGTGCAATCTGCATAGGAGCGGAATTCGTTTCATCATCACCGTTGTATAATTTGCAGAAATGATTTTTCCATACCTTCAGCACCGACTGCGATTCTACTATTATGTTCTCATGGAGGTCTTTTCAGGCTTCGGTTCGGGATTTGTAGCCTTGTAATGTTCTTTTTACCTTTTGGTGAAACTTCCGAACTTCATTCCTGTTATAGCATCCGTCTATTTCCTCGATCGCGCGCTTCTCATGCTCCTTCTTTTTTCTTCGGAGCAGTCGATGTTCCTCTTTCCTCTTTTGCATGTAGATCTCTCGAGCTGCTCTAGTCCTTCTTTGAAGTGCATGCCGCTTTGTATGCCTGTTGTTTGGCTGCATGTGTTTGCCGACATTCTTCGTCAAACCAGGGATTTCGTTTCGATTGGCCCCTATTAGTGTGGTTTTAGGCCAGGCAAGTCAACCGCCGATCAAATGTTCACACTTCGACAGATTTTGGAAAAAACCCAGGAACAGCACATCTTTATCGATTTCAAAGTCACGTATGATAGCGTGGATAGAGACAAACTGTACAGAGCCATGTCGTATCTTGGCATCCCTGCCAAACTCGTCCGCTTGTGCAGGATGACGATGGAGAAATCTCGCTGCTCTGTCACAGTCGGTAAGAACACCACCGAACCGTTTGATGTTGAGAAAGGTCTAAGACAAGGCGGCGCGTTATTATGCAACCTATTTAACATCGTGCTTGAAGCAATTGTACGAAAATTGCAAGTCAACACCACTGGTACAATTTATCAAAACTCCGTTCAACTACTCACGTATGCAGATGACATAGACATAATCGGCCGAAACAAGCGAGCTGTGACTGGTGCATTTGCCAGTATTGAATCGGAGGCGGCAAAGATGGGATTAGCTTTAATGAAGACAAAACGAAATATATGCTATCAACGAGAAAGGAATCTCAACATCGTCAACTCGGGCAAAACATTACGATGGATAGATATAATTTTCAAGTAGTCAAGGACTTTGTTTACCTGGGATCCACTATAACAACGCAAAATGACATCAGTGCAAAGATCAAACGAAGATTTACTCTTGCCAATCGCTGTTTCTTCGGGTCCTTGGGTCATATGCAAAAAGATGAGTTCAAGCTTTTAACTCACTATTCTGAGAACTTTCCTAGATTGGTATGCAAACAAAATACAGAGACCGAGAATCTCAAGCTGTGAGCTCAAACTCAAAGTGTTGAGATTAATCTCTTGACAAAAATTCGATGTGAGAAAACGTTTGATTACATGAGATCGATCTCATGATAACAATTCATGAGATCGAGCATGGGTTTTTTTACTCAGTTTATAAATACTTATAAAAAAGGGCCGATTTTTCGAATAATTTAGTAACAAATAGTGTTAATAAAAATAGAAGATATCCGATTTAACCGATTGGATGAACTAATTTCTTATTTCCTGTTTTATACTGTAGAGGAGACGGGTTGGAAAAACCTTAAGACGTCACATCTGCCTGCAGAAGAGCAATATTGACAAAAACTCTCAAATTCTTCAAATGTTTATTGTGGCAGGGAATAAATCAACCAATTTAGTGAGGAATAATCAAAAATATGCTTTTCAACATTTCAACGGTTCAAGAAACTGCCGAAGAAATTACACAGTTTTAGCTTGGTGTCGAAATACCGGGGAATGAACAGAGGGAAGAGTTTATCAGAAAATGTTCACATATTCTTGAAAGATTTGAAAACCATATAAAACAAAATAAATAATATGAGTTTCGCGGAAAAACAACAAAAATTCAGTCTGGAAAAAATTTCGAACTGCGTATGGAACGCGATGTAATTGGTCTTTTTTGAGCATTTCATTAAATCAAAGAACCAGACCTTGATAAAGTTTAGTGGATAGCACAAGTGAAAGAATATTCGAAAAATTAGCGGCATTTATCGGTGCCGTGATATAAGGCCAAGTGTAATAAGGCCAACTTTCAAAAAAGGACCAAAGAATCGCGCGAATTTTTAATTTTCACACCACAAATCGATCCTTCTTTGGTTAAATTTTTTTCGCTCCGCTCTTGATCCTTTTTCCTACCCGCCAATAAGCTGCTCGCTTAGTTTAAATGAGTTTGTCAGAATCAGTTATTGTTGAATGAAAAAAAAAAAAATCTTTTTAGGCCGATTTCTCATCTTAAACCCAAAATTTATCGATATATATATCGATTTTCGAAATTGAAATTGTCCGAATTCCAAAGCTTTGAATTCCTTGTGTACTTCGGTACTCATACGTCACCGTTGAAAGAAATCACACTACTGTGTATTCGGGATATATAAACAATTTTAGGATTTGGTCGCATTTCACTGGACTGCATTCCAAAAGACCGGAATGCATTAACATTGAAATTTTACTTTTGTAAAGTGAAATAAAGTCAACGATTGAAAATGGGCCTTATTACACTTTAGGAAAGCTAAATAGAGCCAACTCTTGAAAATTGGCTATATTTCACTTGGCGTTATTTCACGGCACCGAATTTATCTGTAGTTTCTATGGATTTAAATCAATGACAAATGACAATAAAATTAGAGTGCAAATGTTTTTAAAGACATATAAAGTACTCGAAAACAATGACTTATTTCGTCTTCCAAAAATTAACATAGATGGCTAAGCACAACCCCTATCAAGAGCCTGCTTTATTTCAAAAGTTTGAAAAAATGCATACCTTAAAGTCTCCACTAAATTTTGGGTGGAAACTGGAAGGTGGTAGATATGTGTTTAAACGGTTCTTTAACGATCAGTTACCAGCATCCGTTGATGAAATAACCGTTCAGTCGAATACAGGTAAAAAATACTACTAAGAATATAAGAACAATGTATTATAACCTTAGTACTGCGATATAACCGGCTGACGATTATTTTTGTGTTAAATAATGTATCAGCTATTATATTACCAAATTTTAGCTTTCGGGGAATCATTAAATTTGAAACTTTTTTTTACATGATGATGTCATTAGCTATGTACTACCGCGGTACATCCAGCTGACTTGCTTTTTTCGATTGCTTATTATGATGTTAATCTATATGCAAAGTTTCAGCTTTGGCGGTTTGATTGAATTTCAATTTTTTTTTACATATTTGAACGGATGCTGTGTTCCAAGGTACAGCTCAAGCCGCAGCTGACCACCACCAGGCACCATAGAAATGTCAAAATAACCAATCCCCAAAATATTACCTGTGCCGCTATCGGTCATCAAAATCTGTCGCGAGCTCCCGGACTACGAGACTGTATCGCTACGGACTCTCGTATCATACTGATTTCCGTTGAACTACAGCATCTTTAGTATAGGTAATAAAACCACTATTTTAAAATTAAAATACACATTCGCCTTCTGGCAAACGCCGTGTACAGACGTGTGTGAGAGAGTAAAATAATAAACTGTCAATTTAGACCACGTGTTCGCAAGTCAATTTACAATTGATGCAAATATCTTCCATCTAATTTGAACAATATAAAAAAAAAAACAGTGCGAAAAAACTAAATAATAAAATGAAAGGGTGTACGGACCCCCTCAAAAAAACCGGTTTATAGCGCTCGACCCCGATGCCCCTTTAAACCGGTTTAATACAACAAAACGAAAAAAAAAAACAACGAAGACTTCCCTCAAATACCTACAATGGCATACAACGACGATAATATACCCCGTTTTATTGTTATTTCTGGAAACGTAAAAGATGGTGAAAACTCGAAACCACTCGCATCTTACAATCCTTTCCAAATTAACCGCGGTTTGGAATACATCTCAAAAGAGATATTAGAGGTCAAGCCCATGCGATCAGGTGATCTTTTAGTAAAAGTTACAAATCTTGCAATAGCGAATAAATTCCTTAAAGCGAAGCTTATCGACTCTATCCCCGTAAAAATTTCAACACACACTACACTAAATTCCGTCCAAGGTAGAATATTTTCTAAATTTATAGTCGACATAGCCGAAGAAGAACTCCTCAGTGAACTAAAAAATCAAAAAGTTATAGAAGTAAGGAAAATTCTTAAAAAAGAAAAAGACAACCTTATAGCTACTGGTGGAGCGATTCTTACATTCGATGTCATTCGCAGACCAACAGATATCAAAATAGGGTGGTTAAATTGCAAAGTAGAGGAATATATCGCCAACCCCATGAGATGCATTTCATGTCAAAGACACAAAAAAACGTTTTTCAAACGCATTGATCTGCAAAGAATGCTGTCTTCCTCCAACTCACGATGAATGTAACAGAATATACTGCATTAACTGTAACGTACACTCCCATACCGCTTATGATCCCTCCTGCCCCTCATTCCTACGCCACAAATCGGAAAATAGAATAAAAGCCAACCGTCGCTGCACGGTACGGGAAGCCTGGCAAATCTTTCACGATAACCCAACGCTACACCAACTAGAAGCTCCAAAAAAACATCCTTTTGCCAAGCCTACTATGGCAGAAATAATCAAAAACAGAATCTCGAATACATCCAACAACTCTAACCAAGCTACCGCATTGAATACTGCTCCACCGCCAACAAACACCCAAACCCCTATTATCAGTTCAAATTCACAAGAAACAAACCTCAATAACACACAAGAAAAGATCGTTAATTCTATTAATTCTCATTCCCACTCTCAAAAAACAATTTCATCAAACGCTTCACAAACAGACCCATCCCAACAACCCAATACACCTTTATTATCCCTCCCAAACACACAAACCAACACAAAAACAAGCAACTCTTTCACAACAACAAACAACACATCCACAACAACTTCAAACGATACCAACACCCCTACATCTACACCATCTCCAAATAGCCACACACCCACCCCAAATCTCTCACCCATCTGTTCTCTAACCCAAAACCTCATCAAAAACAACAATTACTATTCAGAAAATTCTATAATGGAACATGACGACACATAAAACCAACAAATTAAACCCTCAAAAAGACGACTCTGCTGGTCGTTATCCATTTTCGCACTGGAAGGGTTGCCCAAAACTCTAGTCTCTGACAATGGGCCACAGTTCATGTCAACTGAGTTTCAACAGTATTGCCGAAACAACTCCATTGAACACTTGACGTCAGTTCCGTTCAACCCAGAGTCAAATGGCGCAGCAGAAAGAATGGTGCGTACATTTAAGACTGCTCTTCTTAAGATACTGTGTGACGTATCCAAATGTGACGAAGCTCTGTCCATCTTTCTATCGACGTATCGAACGACTCCGGATGAAAATGGTAAATCTCCTGCAGAAAAATTACACGGACGAGAACACCGTACAAAGCTATCAGCGATAGTTCCTGAAAAGCCAAATAAAAAGGAGGGTAAGAGGCAAACAACTAACAAGTTTTCTGTCAATCAACAGGTATTTGTAAGACAATATTTACCAAAGAAGAAATGGGTACCAGGTGTGGTCAAAACACTACTTGGTAGACGCATGTATCTTGTTGAAACTGACACTGGTATGTGGCGGCGACATCAAAACCAGACAAAGCACCGTTTTGAAAAAGATTATGTAAGCTTTGATCATCTGGTGATTTCACCACAGAACAAGCCGAACAACGTTTTATTGAATGCCGAAGGAACGTCAAGACAAGAGGCACAGCAACCAGTCATCACAGAGGATTCAGACATTGAATTTTATCCAGTAGCTGGCCCACCTACAGTCGACTTGGATACAACACCACCAACAGAACCAACTCCATCGTCATCCCAGGACCCTAATCTGCTTGACGATATTCCTGCTCATGAAGGAAGAAGTGAAGCAGATATGCCTAGACGTTCCGAGCGGCCTCGTAAAAAACCATACCGGTTTACTCCAAATTAAGAGTGGGGGAACTGATGTAAACAAACCTCTAATAACATTACGTTTAGTATAAGAATCTTTTGTAGTAGATCTTAAAGTATGAGATATCGATCTGTCACTATAAAAGTATTTTCCGGAATAACATACTGACTTTTGACTTGTCACTTTTAAATACAACGTTGTTACACGATATTTTTCTAATGAAATTATAATTATTAATAAAATTGAATTCTTGAATAGAGCACTGAGTTTCATTTCTTAAAACACAACACCGACCATGAAGCAAAACTCGCCAGCAGATCCCCCACTTATCTCTTTAATATATACTCCAAGCGAGATGTCAAAAGGCTTATTGACAATCTTATCCAAAAGAAACATCTGGAGTCCTGGCATAGCAACTCTAATCATTACACCAGCTAAAACACTAGCTGCCGAGGCCCTATCTATCCAACAACTACTTCCATGGCTATAAATTCTACCTTTACAACCCACCAGCACATTCTAAGAAGAGAAGATCCACCTATTTGTTCAACATGCGACTGCATTGTCAACATATCACACTTACTAGGACTAAATCCGTGCAACATATCTGCACAATTCAACGCAATCCTTCCCAGTAACCAAACAGTGTACGCAATGCTCAACACATTCACCCACGAAAACATCGAAAAAATACATAACTACTTCAAAAACAATAACATTATCATATAAGTTAATAATAATTAATTAATAACATCAATTGTTCATTTATGGAGCTGAAAGTCCCAGTAGCTAGGCTCTTATTTCTTTTTTGCACTATAATTTGTAATTATATGGAAATAAATAATAATAATAATAATAATAATAAAATTAAAATATGAACCAACAAAATAGCAGGCAGCTTTTCGGGCAAGCACTTACTCTACTTTTAGCGAAACCATCAAAGCACTGATTTATGCCTAGTAAAGGTTAGGTATGCCTAGCTTCATATAGATCTACTTTAAGGTTAATTGGCCGTGATG
The DNA here is from genome assembly GCA_951217065.1 of Baccha elongata. Lineage (NCBI taxonomy): Eukaryota > Metazoa > Arthropoda > Insecta > Diptera > Syrphidae > Baccha > Baccha elongata. The sequence continues at coordinate 29,657,357 of OX578273.1, forward strand.
TAAGTTGGCGTGTGTGCTAAGTTCTTTTCTAGACTGCGGGCACAGACCAAAACCTGGTCTCTTAGCATTTCAAACAACACAAACTAACCCTTTATCCCAAAAAATTAGGTCAAACGAGTTATGATATCAAAACGGCGCTTTTTTGCGCTAATTGCGTTTCTTCGGAGCAGTTGTCTCGCGAAACCGCCATTTTACCTACCTACCTACCTATACCTAACTAGGCATGTATTTCGATTCTTCAAAATGTTTCTGTTATGTTAAATATTTACCTCAATGTCAATTTCTGGAGCCATAAATAGATTGTGCTCATTTTCGATTATTTGTTCTGGATTCAGTATCGAAGATCCATTAAATAAGAAGTCCGTCACAAAGTTGTCAGTTTGTATGCCAATAGATATGGACTCTTCTTTGCAAGCCTTATCACTTGCTGTCATTGATGCTATTAGCTCTTCCAGCGGTGACGATGGTATACTCTTGACTGGTGATAAACCCGACGAAATGGAAGCAATTCTTGATATTACAGCTAATGCTTGTTGATTGAAAGAAGAAGATTCATTCGCACAACTCGGGTTTAGTTTTTGGTAATTCGTTGACGAATTGTGATAGGAAGCGGAGGCACTAGTGTTTATGTTTTGTGTTGCAGTAGTCAATGGTAGAGATCCACCACTGACATGGCCTTCCATACTGTTGCATCTATGACTTGAACTGCTTTTAAGGCCAGTAGCACTTTGGCTGGACGAAATTACCAAACTGTGAAATTTTTGCAAATTCAATACAGATGATGTTGGTGTTGGGATCAGCTGATCTGATGTTTCCACTTTTTGGTGTTTAGCTGGGGATGTCATAAGTGATACTGCTGTGGGCGATTGTCTCCTTGAAATAGAATTCTCCCTCTGCTGATGACTATGTATTGGTATATCATTGAATTGCGATTGTTTAACGCTGATTTTATTTCCATTTTTAATGCTATCAACATCACAGTTATTGGATCGACGTCGAATCTCAACCATAATTGGATCGGACGCTTTTAGGAACATTTGTACAGCTTCTTCATGGGGCATTTGACTAACGTCAACACCATTTACCTGAGAATATGTTTAAGGGGAAAAATAAAGATTTTTTGCATAAACAATCGAGAAAAAAACTTACCTTTAAAATTATGAAATGTATTCCTGCCATATCGAAGAAGTTTTTTAAGAAAAAAACTCTGAGACTATTCAATAAAATTTAGTATCACATCGCCGTTTATATTGCCCGATTGTTTTATGTTGAGGTTTAAATCAATAGAGATTCAAACTGCAAATAAAAAAATAGAGTTGTTAGGTGAATAGCAAGATATATTTTCAGTAGTAGCAATTAAAAAATCTAAAACGATGGTAGGATTATAAATTGATATACGACTTAGAATGCCGACTTAGAATGCCGACTCCTTAGACGATCCACATACTTAGTTACGCCATTATAGTGTTATAGTCCAGTAAAACGGTAGTGTCATGTTACAAAAAATATACGAATTGTTTTTTTTTGTAATTCTATGTTTTTGGGTCGCTAAATTCGAATCTGAAGAAATCCAACAAAATTTGCTGGTGCGTTTTGATATATCCGCGAAAAACCACGGAATTTTCGAAATTTTTTCGGTTTTTTGCTTTCATCTCGGAAACTATGCGTCTTGTTACCCACAACAAAATGAAAGACCATTAAATTTCCTACAAAATTTATATATGTTGTTTATTTCTCAGACGCATCGTTTGTTTTTACATATGAATTTTTAAAGGTTTGTTTTTTTTTACAGAAATGGGAAATTATGTTGAAATTTCAACGCACTCTAACGGACTAACGATACGCCTGAGAAATAAACAATATACATGAATTTTGTCGGAAATTTAATGGTCTTTAATTATTGTGGTAAAATTTCAGTTAAGGCGCATAATTTCTGAGATATAAATAAAAAACCAAATCCGCGGTTTTTCGCGGATATCTGAAAACGCACCAGGAAATTTTGTTGGATTTCTTCAGATTCGGATTCAGTGACCCAAAAAACATAGAATTAAAAAAAATCCATTTGTATATTGTTTGTAACATGAGGCCGATTTTAACGACGCTTTGACTGGACTTCACTCTTGAATTAACTCCTTATTTCTGTTATAGTTTAAAGTGATGGTGATTTAATAAAAAAAATGTAGACAGGGTCTGCCCTGGTGGGATGACATAATGTCAATAATGTTTGGCAATTTATTGCTAAGCTTTTTTTATTTGGCATTCAATTCATTAGGAATTTTTTTGCTTCATTAAATTGCATGCCTTAAAACATTTCGCATTTTTTAATTTCGCCATTTTTATTTAGTTTCTTGACTGATTAGCTTTTCGAAGTCTAGCAATTTTTTATTTGGCTTGTATTATTTATGTTGCTTCGCAAAGGCTAGTCTGATTTGCAACTAAAGGGAAAGAGTTAGGTAGTGTGGAGAAGTCGGCGGACTCATCAAAATCTGTGACAGGCATTGCAATGGGGACATCCCTTAAACACCATAAGTCAAATGTCAATTTTGACACTTGTCAGATACAAAAATGTCAAAGACAAAAACCAATGTGCTTATATCAACTCCACTTCCATTTTTGCGCCAAGACGACATAAGCTAACGACGCACGCGACGAGACAAACAGAAAATGAATGAGAGGGTGTTCATTCACAGTTGCATTTAGTTCACTACACACAAGAGACGTTAAATTTATCAATTGACATTCATAATACCGAAAATTGTATTAATTGAAACAGTCTATCGTATATCAATAAATTGATATTTGACAACCATAATAGGGAATTAAATTATTGGTGTCTAACCTTACTCAAGGTTCCCAAAACAATATAATTCACAGCAGTAATTGCATTGTGGTTTATAAGGTCATTTCCATAGACCAACAAAAATAATGCGTCTAAGAAAAGTAGATTTACTGTAAACGAATCTTGCTGAAGAGACTAACCGTGTACCGAGTATGTAGCTAATAATTTTTATCTCAGACGAAATTCTAAAAGTTTTAAGAATTTATTTTTTGGAATTTTTGTGTGATTTTTTAAACTATCCCATTCCTTTAAGATATGCTGTATGGCTAAATAAGTTGGTATGTAAGTAAATAAGGAGACGACATCAAAAGAAACCATTACATCGACTTCATCCAAAATAACATCTCTAAGCAAGGGTGGGTGTCGCTCAGTTCCATTTCATGTAAATGATTATGAATATGTTAGCAACGCCATTGCAATTGAATTTTGTTACTTTTTGGGTTTTTTTTTCATAGAATCACGCACAACAAAAAAAGCAAATAGGTAGAAAGCTCAGAGAGGCAATGACAGGAAAAGGGTATGGTGGCTGGATATGCAAGTGCCAGAGAAAGACACAACTGTTTTTTTCGTATTATACCACAGACACAGATTAGCTAATTAGATAATCTATGGTCCGCGCTAACTTCACAAGTTGACAGTATCACACATTGTTGTGTATGTGAAAGCAAATTGAAAAATCTCTCTTCAAATCGAAATTTCAAGATTTTGGTCACAGCCAAAGACTTTGTTGGCGGGGGGGGTCATAGTCAAATCAACAAGATTTATTGTAAACAAATTGTGACGGTGGGAATTCATTTAGGTATGTCCAAAAATTCAAACACTCTGTCGAATGTTACTTTCACAACGATAGAACGGCCATTATTGTCTTTTGAGCGTCCTCGAATAACTGAATATCCAGCTGATCCCTTTATACTGTTTCAGCTTATAATAACCATTTGTATCTATTTGTGCATTTTACTTCAACCATGCATATGGTGATTTTTGATTAAATGTGCCACACGGTCCATGCACCGCGTTCCGACAATCTCGTGCAGTTGGGGATCGGTGCAGTTTATTCGAGGTTTTCAGCTGATATCGATATCGTCTACTTCATCGAACCGCAATTCGTCCCTTAAATAAATCAGAATACGTGCGTTTCTCCGAAAACCATGTAGTGCCAAACACTCGATGCTTCACAGTTCACAATCCACGCCCATCATCACCTTTACTTAGGTTAGGTTAGGTTTGCTGGTTGCTGTAGGAGGGCCAATAGCTCAGCCCCAGCGCACTTAGGTCAATGTAGACCCATTGTGATGCCCATTTGAGGGTTTACCAATTCCTCCTCTTACCATACTCGTAGTCCATATTTAGTTCCTTACAATCATCCCGGTGTGTTCAACCATCCGTTTCCTCTTGCGAATCGATATAGATTTGATATTGGGCACTCTGATAGTTCTTTGATGCTTTCGAAGAAGTATTTCCCCAGAGGTTTATTTCTTAGATGGCATAGAGTGGGGCAGTGACAGAGGTAGTGGGTTATATCCTCATGTTCTTCCTCGTCACTGCAACCTCTACACAGATCGTTTTCAGTTAGACGTAGTTTTTTGGCGTGATATCTAAGCATGTTATGGCCAGTTAAAACACCTACCAACGTCGATACTGACTTCCTGTCTTTTTGAATGATTGCATTCGTTCTATTTTTATCGTACTGCGGCCACAGTTTCCTAGCTACCTCACAAGTGTTTAAGTTTGCCCATCTCGAGTTGGCTTTTGCCAGGATTTCACACATTATATTAAGTTTGAGGTCGCATAACGGTGGTTTTACGCTCCTTTCTGAGAGTTCTAGGCTAAGTGCTGAGCCTTTTCTTGCCAATTCATCGGCTTTTTCATTTCCCATGATGCCCGCGTGACCGGGGACCCAGCAGAGTGTTATATTATGCTGTGTGGCAAGAACTTTAAGCTCTTCGCGACAGCTTTTCACAAGCTTGGACTTTATTTGAACAGAAGAAATTGCTTTTATCGCTGCCTGGCTATCGATGAGAATGGTAATATCCTCTCGGGGTAGTGCCATCATTGATGCCACTTTGGCAGCTTTCGTTACTGCTAGAACCTCTGCTTGGAATACACTGCTGTTCACCTTTAATTTCTGCTTGAATACTTTAAAAAAAATTTCGTGGCGGTCTTAAGGTTTCGTCCGTACTACGGAATACACGTAAAATGGTAAATGAGTTCGGTGTTCGTACATATGTCATATTGTGTTTTGTGCTAGTCGTGCGTATGGCGAGGAATTCTGACATTTCTAAGATGAGTAGATAGTAAAACACCAGTTCTCCGAAATTCTGCGAATTTTCATCAATGTTCACAGTATCAGTTTTGCTTTATTGAAACGAAATGAACAGTAGTCACTCACTCTCAACATTGTTAAACATATGGGCACGAGTACGATAACTTTGGCGCGGACAATTGATAACGGATTTTTGTAGAGGGGTCAAATACAAACATTTTTTTACTATGGGTGAGGGGTCTATCTTCCCCCGTTTGGGCGGGAGGGGCAATTTAATGAAAAAAGTACTAAAATTGGAAAAAAATCATTAAAAAATAACGGTAATACCTACAATTAAGTATTATATCTTTTTTAAAAGCCAATACTCTGTTTTATTAGCCAAAAACAAGTAAAATCTATCCATAGTTTTTGAAAAAAAAAACTACTTTCAAACTTAAAATTTGGGAAAAAAAACATAAAAAAAATGTTTAAAGTGTATTTTCTCAAAACTTTGAGATTTTATATTATATTTTTTTTCTTAGAAATCGTTGCTCATATTGATTTTTATTCAGAAACCAAATACAAAATGATTTTATCTTCTAGTTTTCGAGAAAATAATAAATTACCAAAACTACTATTTGTTTTTGCTTGAACATTTTACGTGGTCTTAATTTGATAGTAAAAACAGAATATGGATTAATTCTTACACAAATTGACTATAAATTACCATACTTTCCCAACACCCAGCCTTACGGCGTATCAACAGTGAGGTATGATTGGAGGGCATGCTGCCCCCCGGCAAACCCCCTGCCAGGGCCTATGAAAGGATTCGGGGTGGGTGCGAGTTTAGGTATATGCAGTTTCTTTTAGATTAAAAAAAAAATTTCCAATGTTTTGAAAAATTACACTTAAACTTTTGTATGTTATTTTTTCAAATTTTGAGTTTGAAAGAGGTTTTTTTCAAAAACTATGGATAGACTTCACTTGATTTAAAAACCGGCTAATAAAACAGAGTATTGGCTTTCAAGAAAGATTTAATACTGAATTATAAGTATAACCGTTATTTTTTAATGATTTTTTTCCATTTTTAGTAATTTTTTTTTATTAAACTGCACCTCCCGCCCAAACGGGGGGAGATAGACACACCCTCACATAGAGAAAAATGCTTGGATTTGTACCTTCTACAAAAATATGTTATCAATTTTTGGCGCTAAAGTTATCGTACTCTCCCCAACATATGGACCTCAAATTTTTGAAATAAAATGTGACACTTCAATCATCATTCGATAGGCGTATAGTAGTTCATGGAGCTAAGATTCTTATTTATCAGAGAGTAAGCAAATGCCTGGCAGGTTGCATCGCTATAACGTTACTAAACTTCTCAATAGTTAAACAATCAGAAATGCAAACTGACCATAGATACGGGGTTCCTGATTTTAAGGTGGAGTGAGCGTACTTTGTACACAATTCGTGCTGAAGAAATGGAAGGCTGGGGGATAAGCCAGTCATTAACGAGCTCTTTCGGGTGCCCAGGCACAAGGCCCGAAATATTTTTTTGCCTTACCCCGGTAATCGGCTCTACCGGGGCGGACCTCCTTTCCGACCTTCTCGTGGGAACCAAATTTGAAATCTTAAAAAAATTAACATGGACAACGAACTGATAAACGAACCAACCAGCATCTTATCTGAGGATGAACTGTTGGCATCTAGCCAGGAGACGGTTGTAGGAAGCTTCTTAAGTACTGGTAGCTCCAGTGCTACGGAACTGCCTACACCGTCTGGTAGCTCAACCATAGTACACCTGTCCCACCAAAACCTTCAGGTAGTTCAGGTAGCACCAGTCATAGTGCATCTGTTCTACCTAAACCGAATACAAACACCTATTCCACAGATGGTAGTCACAAAAGATTCAAGAGGGCTATTTTTATCCTTAGCAAGATTGATAAGAATGAGAAAGCTAGAACCTTGAGTGACAAAGATATCCACGACAGAACCATTTTTCAGAAAATTGTTCATGATAACAACAGTTTTCAACGTAACAATCACTCAAACAGAAATAGGTCACAAGACGAAGTGTCTGCCCAGGCCCCGAAAAAAAGTAAGCCTTTTGGGCACCTGCAAAACCAGTACCACCACAGAAAGCAGCGCCACCCGCTCGCACAATCAGCGAAGTAGTCCGTTACGACCTTCAGGTTGCGGTGGTAGATGAGCTCTCCAAAAGCAGTAAAGCGTTGCAGGCAGCATGGAACTCTATCGAAGCTAAACTTTCTGAGATTAGCTTCAATTACTCACTGACAAATAGTGTAGACCCCTACCCCAGCTTTGACTCTGATGAGGTGCTCAGAGGCCACAGAGTGATCAAATGCGACGATGGGTTCTCTAGGGATTTCCTTGGCTCGTGCATAGATAACATATGCTGCAATTGGGAAGGTTTGAAGCTTAAACTTATTCCAGCCAGGGACATCTCTACTCAACCCAAAGCTCGCATATGGCTACCGGTCATGAGCATTAAACCCAGTATCGAAAAGCTTATAAGGGGTCTACAACGCTTAAACCCGCAAGTTCCAATGCATGACTGGACAGTCACAAAAGCTGAGGAACCAGTCAACAACACCGCCACGTTCCTGATGGCAATAAGTGATGACAGCTTATCTGCACTAGAAACTGCCAATTTTAGGCTCCGTTTCGGCATCAGGAGTGCCAAAGTAAAAGTTCTCCCTAACCTGGGCATGGATGATGACCAAGTCAGAGACAAGGACGACGCTGGCCCCCGATGACAACAGACCGTAAACCAGCCATGCTAAAGGTCATACAGGTCAATCTGAAGCACTCGAAGTGTGCCTCAGACAATTTACGAGTTTTTCTTAGGGAGGGAAATATCGATATCGGCTTCATTCAAGAGCCGTGGGTGAACGGCCTCAAGATCAGCTTTTTTGTGTCCAAACTTTAGCTCTTCTGCCTTGACAGTTGTCAAGATGGAGAACGTGGACGCAGTGAGTCTACATCTTGCATCCGCATATATGGCTCACGACAAACCGTCACCGTCAGACGAAATAGGACAACTCCAAACCGCACTCGGATCCAAAAGAGGTAACTTGCTGCTTGGTTGCGACGCCAATGCCCGACATGAAGTCTGGGGTAGCTCGGTAACCAATGAACGAGGTGAGTCTCTTTATGATTATATTATTGAAAACAATTTAACAATCTGTAACAGAGGTAATACCCCAACCTTTACATTTCCTAGTTCTGAAAATTTTGAGGGATGGAAGGATGTACTTGACACTACATTCGCCTCCACTAACGTTAACTCTATGCTGGAAAACTGGAGGGTATCCCCGTTAAGGTCCTTTTCAGACCACAAATGGATCATCTTCATAGAAACCCAAAAAGAATTGACTCGCAGAAATTCAGTCAAATTATTAAATCCAAATTAAACACAATTCCAAAAGTTAATCCAAATTCTGTGGCCGAGCTTGAAAGAAAGGTTAAAACTTTTGAAGCGGCTATGAGTGTCGCCTTCAAGATCTCGTGCCCAATAAAATTTAGCAAAAAAACCCTACCTCCATGGTGGAATGAAGATCTTTCAAATTTTAGAAGATTGACGAGAGATGTCTTCAATATGTGTTATTAGCATAAGTATTTCAAGCCGTATAAAGACTGTCTTAAATTATACCAGCGAACTTTAGCATCAGCCAAGTAACAAGCATAGAGAGAGTATTGTCATTCGATAGAAAATATCAAAGACTCAGCAAGATGGGGGAAGATCTTGTCTAAAGAGCATTCAAACCCCTCCTTTCTTAAAAAGGAGGATGGTACATGGACTGAGTCACCTGTTGAGTCTCTGGAGCTATTGATGGCAACACACTTTCCAGGTTGCACAGACAGTTATCCAGAATCACATCAATCCCATGAAGTACAGTCAGTACATTTAGAGGAAATTACGTCCGTCATAACTAAAGAAAATATAGTTCGGGCTATAAAAAAATTTTCTCCGTATAAATCTCCTGGCCTGGACGGCATACTCCCTATAATGCTACAAAATCTACGAGACGTAGTAGTTCCATGGCTGGAGTACATCTTTAAAGGGTGTCTCTTGCTTAATCATGTTCCAGAGTCTTGGAAACAGGTTATAGTTGTTTTTATCCCAAAGGTAGAAAGGCGGGGCCATGAATCGGCAAAAGATTTTCGCCCGATTACCTCTTTTGTGTTAAAGACCCTAGAACGCATCCTAGATAATTGCATTAGAGAAATTCTAACTATTTCCCCTCTATCAAAATCTCAACATGCATACATCAAAGGCAAGTCTACTGAGACAGCTCTTCACGAGGTTGTGCGCACAGTTGAAAATACATTACATTATAAAGAATATACTTTGGCAACTTTCTAAGACGTAGAAGGAGCCTTTAATAACGTCCTAACTGAATCTATTCTACAATCCCTCATCGACTTCGGAGTTGATGCTTCTCTAAGAGAATGGGTAGTATCCATGCTTAGTGACAGAGTAATTCAAGCTAAGTTAGGTAATACACAAGCGATCAAATACGTAAACAGAGGAACACCACAGGGAGGAGATCTTTCTCCTTTACTTCTTCTAATGAACAAATTCCTAGTGGAACTAGAGGAAGGGGGGTGAAGGTTGTGGCGTATGCCGACAATTTAGTTTTGCTGGCATCTGGCAAGTCCCTATCTGTGATTAGTAAAATCACTGACAGGTCCCTGCGTAAAGTAAACAGCTGGGCCATAAGCTGCGGTTTGGGGATTAATCAAAGCAAGACAGAACTGTTGCTCCTTACAAACAAATATAAGATACCTACCTTCACTCTTCCTCACCTCAACGGTCACACTCTCACACTCTCAACCCGTGCTAAATATCTGGGTGTAATTCTTGACCCTAAACTAAACTGGAAATTGAACATTGAAGCCAGCATAGCTTTTTATGCCTGCAGTAAAACATTCGGTAAAAATTGGGGCCTCCAGTCGAAGATGGTTATATGGACGTACACCGCAGTAGTACGACCTATGGATCGATTGTCTGGTGGCCTGCCTTAAGCAAAGCTTACAATACCGATAAGCTCAAAAAGGTACAAAGAACAGCTAGCGTAGGGACCACAGGAGCGCTGCGATCCTGCCCTTCTGATGCCCTGAGCGTTATTTTACATCTTCTTCCTCTCGACCTACATATAAAATATTTAGTATCTTGAAATGCTCACAGACTAAAGGAAATTGGTTGTTACCGATTACCGCACTCCCTCTCTGAATCTCTGCAAAAGTTTCAAGAAGCATGCAAAATACTAAAGCAAGATCCAAATCAAAACCGTTATACTGCTATATTTATAGATATTCAGGCTGCCATCAAAGCCATTGATGCTGCCTCAATATCCTCTAAACTCGTTCAACAATGTCTAGACGAGATCGCAGGCTTTAATGATAGCCTGAAGGACACTTTGATCTGGGTCCCAGGTCACAGTGGTTTTCAAGGAAATGGAAGGGCTGATGAGCTTGCCAGTGTTGTAACGCCTTATGAGCCGTGCTTTCCTTATGGGAGAAGAGCTCGAAAAGCGGACAGAAAATAATAGATTTTTGTTTTAAACTTTAAATACTTAAATGGCCCGCTGTCTTTAGCTAGGCTGCGACCAAATAAGTTATGTTTATTTCCAATTTTGTTCTGTGTCGAATTTTAAATATTCCTGTCTTTTTATACTATTTTTATCTACAAATTCTACCCCAATACACACGCACTTTTCCAACCATATATCCACCAACCGATAATTACATAATTTATTCCAATTGGTAATATTTCCTAGTTGAAATTATTTAATATAAATATTTCCCCACAGTTGCATTCTGGCAGACGCCGTGTAAAGACGTGTTACTCATAGCCATAATTTAACACAGCTGTCAGTTTAAACCACGTGTTTAGAAAAAATTGAAAATTGTTTAATTTTTCTTTCTGTTGATTATATTCACCAAATTTAAACAACCAAAAGTAAAAACGAAACAAAAAAACATGAAAGGGGGTACCGACCCCCTCAAAAACCGGTTTATAGAGTTGGACCCCGACGCCCCTCTTAGCCGGTTAAACGAAGGCAAACGAAAAAAAAATGACGAAGATTTTCCCCCAATGCCTAAGCTTACAACTAACGACAACAACATACCTCGGTACATTGTCATCTCGGGTCTAGAAAAAATTGGTGAAAGTAATAAGCCTCTCGCATCTTATAACCCATTCCAAATAAATCGTGGTATCGAGTTTATCTCCAAAGAAATTTTGGAGGTTAAGCCCATGCGTTCTGGTGATTTTTTAGTGAAAGTGTCTAGCTTACCCATCGCTGAAAAATTCCTTAAAGAACAATATATCGACTCCATCCCAGTTAAAATTACATCCCATATCGCTCTCAACTCGGTTCAAGGCAGAATTTATTCGAAGTTCATTATAGACATTCCGGAAAATGAGCTTCTCAACGAACTTAAAAGTCAAAAAGTTATAGATGTTAAAAAAATTCTTAAGAAAGACAAAGACACCTTAATTCCCACTGGCGCTGCAATCTTAACATTCGACTTAATACGTCGACCATCAGACATAAAAATTGGATGGTTTGTTTAAATTGCAAAGTTGACGAACACATTGCGAACCCCATGAGATGTAACCAATGCCAAAAATTAGGACACACCAAAAAACGGTGTACAAACACATCCCTATGCAAAGAATGCTGTCTTCCTCCTCCACATGATGATTGCAATAGAATTTACTGCATCAACTGTAAAGAAGAAACACATACCTCTTACGACGCAGCATGCCCTTCTTTTTTGCGGTATAAGTCTGTTAACAAAATTAAAGCCGACCGGCGCTGTACAGTCCGGGAAGCCTGGGCAATATATAATGACAGCCCGTCTCTCCACCAACTGCCAACACCAACAAAACATCCCTTCGCCAAACCCACAATGGCAGAAATTATAAAAAAATAGAATCCTAAATAAAACAATCAAACCAACCCAGACCGACAATACAATAACAACGAACGCATCATCTTCCCATATAAATATCCAACCTTCAACAACTAATCCTATCTTAAATTCCGTAGCTAACAAAGAAAAAGTAACACAAGAAAAGATCGCTAATCCTAACAGTCAAACAGAAAATTCATCCATCTCTACACAACAACTAAGTTCCGACTTCAATTCTCCAAAAACTCCTCTCCTCACTTCCTCTATCCAATCAAACACAACAACAAATACCACAAAACCAACTTTAAAAGAAAGAACATTACTTCCCCCACACCCACAAAACCTCTCACCAATCTCTGCTCTTACACAAAACCTTATCCAACAAAACGAATACTTCAAAGAAAATACAAGAATGGAATATGATGACGAAATATAATAACGTCAATACGAACCTTCAAAACCAAGGCTCCGCTGATCAGGGATTGAATCGTCCGAGCACCTTACTGTGCTCCCACGCTTCAACATCTGGACAGCGGAGTCACAAAAATAACAAACAACTTCCAAACTTCAATTTTTCCCAATCCCCAAATTATTTCAGAGCTCTCCAATGGAATATACAAGGATATATTAACAATTACGATGAGCTGAATATTTTAATTAAAGAACAATCGCCATGTGCTATATCTCCGCAGGAGACACATTGTGCTTTTGCATCTTCGCATATTGTACCAAAAACATACACAGGCTATTTTCACAACTCTCCACAAAACACAACAAATAAGCAGGGCGTTGCCATCCTTATCAAAAAGAACATCCCCCATAAGGAAATAAATATTAATTCCAACATTTTAGCCCTAGCAATTTAAATTAATTTACCATTCAAATTTACATTGATTAACCTTTATATCTTACCTAAACAGATATTTTCCAGACAAGATCTAGAAGACATAATCAATCAAATCAATACACCCATCCTACTTACAGGGGACGTCAACTCCTGGAACACTCTTTGGGGTTCTCCCTCCACAAACCACAGGGGTACTATAACAGAAGAGTTTTTATTTAGGTCAGACCTTAACATACTAAACGACGGCTCGCCCACTCACTTTTCAACACACTCAACCTTTACTCATATCGATATAACCTGCTGCTCACCAACCATCCTCCCTTCTGCATTATGGTCCACACTTGATGATCTCCACAACAGCGACCACTTTCCGATAATTTGTAACCTTCAAACCGGCGCAACCTATCAATCTTATCCACCCTCCCCCAAATTTAAAACCGACATGGCTGATTGGAATAAATTTCAAGTAAGTGTCTCAAACTTTCTATCCAATAAAGCTATCTCCAACAACCCAAACAAGGAAGCCGCTCTGCTTCAAAGAGGAATAAGGTTTGCTGCCAATGTTTCTATTCCTCAAAGTCATCCTCTCCAACAAAAATAAAAGTACCCTGGTGGAACTCCACCCTAAAATCTTTAAGAGAGAAAAAAATGAAAGCTTGGCAATTTTTCAAAAAATACCCAACTAAAACTAACCTTATAGATTTTAAAAAATCAAACGCTTTATTTAGCAGAGAAGTAAAATCAAGTAAAGCCAAATCTATATACGAATTCACTTCGGCAATCAACCCCAACACATCACAATCAAAAATTTGGAACAACATCCGTTGTCTAACAGGTGACCCCTTCCCCCGTTACATCAAATGTATCCTAACTGACAATGGCTCCATAACTTCTCCTTCAGACATAAGCAACGCATTTGCCCAAACGTGGTCCAGCCTCTCAGACAACTCAAACTTTACAGTTAACTTCAACTCAATGAAAAAACGCTCATGAAGTCTTTCTCTCGCCAGGGTTACCGAACTCAGTGTACCAGCAAAACACCTAGAGTGCCAAATTAATGAAGTAGAGCTCGATTGCTGCCTTAAAACCTTAAAAGGCAAAACTCCAAGTAGGGATCGTATCTCGTATCCTATGCTAAAAAACCTCCCTCAAGAAATCAAACGCAGACTTCTTAATCTATATAACGACATTTTTAAAACTGGTATCATTCCGCAAAATTGGAAATCTTCAACAGTCATCTCCATACCAAAACCAAAAAAAAACAATTAATTCCGTCGACGGATACCGCCCCATATCCCTCATCCCATGCACATCGAAGGTACTAGAAAAAATAATCTCAAAACGCCTTCTGTGGTTCATTGAATCGCAGAATGCCACAAGCGCAAACCAACTTGCTTTTAAGCCTGGCAGGAGTTGTTCCGACGCGTTGCTACACATCGACCACCATATCTCTAAATCTCCTTCTGCTCGCAGTCACGTTACCTTACTTTCGCTTGACTTCGAAAAAGCTTTTGACCGGATAGGATCCCCCCTATCTGTAATCTTGTTCATAGTAGCTTTTGATGAAATCAGTGAAATAATATCGAAATATAAATCATTAAATCACTGCATATATGCAGATGACATAATTATACTGTGCAGGACTAGCGATCTTAACAGTGTAAAAATGGTATACACAAATGTAGTCAACCAAATTCTGGACTGGTGTAAAACATCAGGTGCTAAACTTTCACTCCAAAAATGTAAGACACTGCATGTTTGTCGTAAACTTTCTTGTAAATTTGAACTTAATTTGAACAATATTGATATAGAAAACGTTACCAACTTAAAAATTTTAGGATTGCTATTTAACAGTAAATACAGCTGGAAACCCCACTGTCTAGAATTAAAAAAAAGTCTAACTAATAGAACAAATATTATAAATTATCTATCAAGTAAAAAACTTAATGTTCACATCAACACCCTTTGTAACATAACACGGTCATTAGTACTAAGTAAACTCGATTACGGTTTATATTTATATGGGAGCTGTCCAAAAACTACAATGAACATCTTAAAACCAGTTTATCATCATGCAGCCAGGAGAAGCATAAATGCATACCGCACAACTCGCATCCAAAACATCATGGCAGAAGCTGGACTTCCATCTCTCGAACAAAGACAAGCTGAAGAAGTCATAAAACTCATACCCAAACTTTCATTTTCAAACAACTCAATCATAAACAGTGACATCATTTCCACAATTAATTTCAAGACAACCAAACGCATACCTTCAGCCATCGCCAATGTGATAAGTACTGCAAGAAAAACCGGCATACCTATGGAACTTTTCAAACAACGCCAACAAACTTCTCCACCCTGGTACATAAACCCAACCTCAATATTACTCGATCTATCCAAGTATCAGAAAAACAACACAAACAGCGTAATATTTCGTAAATTTTACCTCGAAATTACAACAAAACTCAAATCGCAGGGATGGTGTACTATTTTTACTGATGGTTCGAAATCAGACGCTAATACCTCCTTTGCAGTCACCTTCGAGAATAGAGCTATATCATGTAGAGGTATTTTGCCACACTTTGCATCTATTTTTACCGCTGAAGCACTCGCTTTACAAGAAGCTATCAAAACGTCCCTTAAATCGCGTACAAAAACAATTAAATGCTCTGATAGCCTTTCAGTACTCCACGCAATAAACAACCCAAATCACAATTCGGTTCTGATAAACAATATAAGGGAAAGCATCATTAAAAACCAAAAAACACTTAAAATTATGTGGATTCCTAGCCACATCGGGATTGAAGGGAACAAATTTGCTGACCGCGAAGTAAAACTAGCTAGCAAATCTCCCGTCTACCTCTTTAATGTCTTCTCCAAGTTGGATCTTCAACGACATATTGAAAAAATCATCATCAAAATGCGTTCTGAAGCCTGGCGATGCAACCAATCTCACTACTCTACCATAAATCCGGATTGTAAAGCCCCACTCTACCCGAAATCAACTACAAAAAATATGAACACCACATTTACACGCCTCTGACTAGGACACACTATAACCACGCACCAACACCTACTTAAAAGGGAAAATCCACCATCCTGTACAGTATGTAACAACATTTTAAATATATCACACCTTCTTGGCCAAACCACATGCAGTACTTCCGCACAATTACAAACCACCCTACCCAACAATCAAACAATCTACGAGGTTCTCAACACATTCGACCATGATATCATCGCTACAATCCACGATTACTTCACCAAAGCAAATCTTCCCATATAAATTACTACTAAAGATAGGGCTGAAAGCCTATGACCGCTATGCCCTTATTTTTTTCAAAATATTTGCTTGTAATTTAAATTATATGCAAATAAATAATAATAATAATAATAATAAATATTTCCCAACTGTTCTTCACAAAAGTGCCGCCGCATCATATTTCACATGTATTCACTCATAGCGCCGCTTACCCCTGCTAAGATGCATTCTCAGCATTTAGTATCAATGCCTGCAATTAGTGCATTGGATTTGTTTACAATCCGTTGGACATTGGATATTCATTACTCATAGCAGTTTATGGGTTTTGACGTAACTATGGCGAGTGAGCATTATGATGGTCTAGTGACGATTTATTTATGAGTCAGTATGTTATGGTATTTTATTATTGGTGCAGTATCGGTGGTTGAAGTGTTTTGGGAAAATGCGTGGAAATAGAGCAAAATGTATTTGTTGGGAGGTTGGAATGTAGTGCGATCACTACATCCTTCCACCCTTCGAAAAAGAAAATTGACCTTGAAGAAGTTAATTTTCTTTAAAAAGTACAGGAAGTTTAGTAAAAATATTCTTATTATTCCTAGAAGAAGTTACAAAAGTAGTTTTTTTTTTTTACATATTATTAATATTATTTTTCCTTGAAGAGGCAACAATTTATGTATATTTTTTTGTTTTTCGTTGAAGAGGTTACAAAAATTATGTATTTTATTTGAACGTTTTTTTACATTATTTTCCTTGAAGAGGTTACAAAAATTCTGTATATTATTTGAACGTTTTTTTTTACATATTTCTTAATCTTTTATTATACATATATATTAATAATTTTTTTTTTTTTGATAATAACTCATTAATTCTTTAATTTGTTTGGTGTGAACAACGCGAAGAATATTTTCTAGAACTCAATCTCTTAGTAAAATCAAGTGAAAATTGTATGCCCTTTTTTTCTTTTTTGATATCTTTGTCTGTCTGTAGATTTGTAACAGTTAGAGGGTGAGGTACAATTTTTCGTTGTGGTGTGGGAGTTATAGTTGTTTGTTTTAATTTGTTTGTCTGTCGAGTTGTAGCATTTGGAGAGTGGGGTACGACCTTTTTTTGTGGTGTAGAAGGTACAACCATTTGTTTAAGTATGGGTTGAGAAATGATAATATTTGGTAAAGCACGAGGTAAAGGTGGGGGAGGCGGTATGGTTTGAGAAACGATAGTGTTTGTTAAAGCACGAGGTAAAGGTGGGGGAGGCGGAATGCTCTTGGGGTTTTCTTTAAAGTCCGCGGGTAATTTTCCAGGTAAAGGATTTTGTGTTTCTGTTGTACATACTTTTATTGATGTTACCGGCGTATTTGCTGGCTTTCTTTTGGAATATCTTAGTTTTGTAAAGATGATTAATGATAAAATTATTATGATAATTAAGGCTCCTGAGTTGGTGTAAGATACTAGTTCTGGTGTGAATTGTAGGAAAGGTTTAGTTAAAGGTAAATCGTCTTCAAGTGTCCTCAAATTTTTGGTTAATTTGGGTCCATTTTTCTTTGAAAGAAATTTGGGACAAGTGAATGTGTGGAAAATTTTCCAACGTAGTGTTATTAAAATAAAGTGTGTTATTTTGGGTTATATTTATCAGTGAGATGTTTTTTATGAAGTCGGGTATGGTAAGGTCAGCATTATTTTCTGTGGGCAATTTCCAATGCGAAATTGTGTAGGAACAATTATTTGATAAATGGAGTATTCCGATACCTTCTAAATATTTTTGATATATTGTTGTGCCACTTTGGGAGTAGATAATTTGTTTATCTTGAAACGCAAACAACCAATTATTAGGAGCTTTGAGTTTAATAATATTGTTCAGGAAACTTGTAGATTTAATGAAATTGCAAGATGTATGTTCGTAAATTTTGCTGTCAGGAATTTTGAAACAAAGATCATATGAATTTTCGTTAACTGAATAAGGTTTATTTTGGTTACAAATGAAAAATATAGATTCATGGTAGATATTTATTCGAGAACAAAGGTTATTAAATTCTTTTGTTGTAAAAGTAAGATGCGTGTTTGTTGGATTTGTCATGACATACTCAAAGTTTATATTTAATAGGCCATAGCTGGTTTGGTTGAATTTTGCCAGGAATAGGTGAATTTGATAAATTTTGAATGTATTTGAATAACATAAAGAGATTGTAATTTTAATTATGATTTGATCTTGAAATTCAATTGATTTAATATTAGTTATTTCGTTGATATATTGTGGGTCTCGTAATAATGAGTTTACATTATTATAATGGGATATATTTGAATAAATTTGTCTTAAATCTTCTGATCTGAGTAGGAGCGGGTGTAATTTGTGTTGTTGAAGAGAGTTAATAAGGGTGAAAAATCTTGATCAGACCGTTTGAATGGATTGAAGTTGTGTTAAAATTTTAACTACGATTTCGTTGATTTCGATTTGTGCTAGGTTGTCGTTTGCTAGTGTGCCTAAGCTTGTGAATTTTGCCTTAACAGTTCTTGTAAAATCGTTTACCTCTTTCTCTAGGGTCTCGTGTTCTGCTTGTATTTTATTGATTGGTTCACTGATTATATCGAAATTGGATTTTGTTATTGTAAGTTGCTTCTTAAGGTATTGTATGTTTTGGTTCTGAAATGATGTCAGATTACTAAGTTGTTCGTGAATCTTTTAAGCATCTTAGTCATCCATTGTTCCAAAAAGAAATTTACTGAACCTGCCAACTATATTCACTAATCCTCGTTTCGTACGGTGACCACCAAAGGCTTTCAGTTCGTTTATTTGTTCTTTTAAGTCAAAAGTTGTTTTGGAAATTATGTATTCCCAGCTTTTGCATTTTTCCTCATATTTGTTTTTTCGGTATTGGCAAATACTTTTGAGTGTATTCTCGCAAAAATTTACTTGTTCCCATACTTTTTCCCATTCTGGAAGTTTTACTCTGGTAACTATATTCCATTCTTGCTGGTGAAAAACAACTTTTCCTACTGGCTCTAGGATTATACCAGAAGTCTCATTTAATTTCTGTATTGTAAAAGTGGCGTTCGTTGCCTCACCGTATAGTGTTTGTATCAGCAGTATAATGGGTAAATCGCCATCTTGAATAATAATGCAGATATGTAAATATGTATTTATATATATATTGTTTTTTTTTATGTATATATTTTTTTGTTTGTTTGTGTAAGGAGATATAGTGTAGTGATCGTAAAAGGTGGGGTAAAAACTTGGCATAATCGTCTGTTTTCCGCATTGAATCCCGGTGGGAAGATTATGTTGGTATTAGATTGGAAAAAGGACACAGACCTAAACTTTTGTTCATAGGTGTAGTAGTTGTAGGTTGTTTTTATGTATCATTTTTGATTTCTTTCCAATTTTGATAACTGTATTTTCGTCGGATATTATTTTGATGCCTTCGTAAGGTCCGTCCCATAGGTTTGACTGTTTGTTTTGTCTCGTTTGGTTTTTCATTAATACTTTGTCACCTACCTTAAATTTTTTCTGTTTGGCGTTCTTGTCATAATACTTTTTGTTTTTCTTTTTCTTCTCGTAAATTGTTTTTCTAGCGATTTTGTAACCATGTTGCAGACGGCTTTTGAGTTCTGTGGCGTAGTTTTCGTAGTTATAATAAGACTGTGGTTCTCTGTTCAGTGAACTGGGAATTCGAGCAGGATAACCATATAACAGTTCAAATGGGGTGTAATTTGTACTACTATGTGGGGTAGTATTATATACGAACATAGCGTATGGAAGCCATGTGTCCCAATTGAGTGTGTCCTTGTTTATGTAGTGACGCAAGTATTCTGCAAGTGTCCTGTGGCTTCGTTCTAAAGCGCCATTAGTTTGGGGGTGGTATGGAGTGGTTTGTAATTTCCTTGTCTTGAGGACTTTGCATACCTCTATAAACAAATTACTAAGGAAATTTGTTCCCTGATCCGTTAGGATCGAGTCATACGTGCTATGGTTGGGGCTTCAGCGTTTGGCACAGCTATTGCTTCGGAAAACTTTGTGAGATCGTCCTGAAATGTGAGAATGTACTTGTTGTTTTAGTAACTGACGGGTAGTGGACCAACTATGTCTAAAGCTATACGCTCAAAAGGAGTTCTGCATGTAGTGGTTACTTACATGGGTATTTTTTTATTGCGTGATAGTTTATTTTTCTGACACGACTCACATTTGTGTATGTGGCTTTTAACGTCTTTGGAGATAGTTGGCCAGTAGTAATACTGCTTAATTCTTTTGGAGGTTCTTGTTACTCCTTGATGTCCGCCAAATGGTGACTCGTGGTTTTCGTGCAATATTTTTACTATATCTTCAGGTTTTTCTATTAATATTCTTGAATTGATATGGAGATGTGTATTAAATTTAGCCTGCTTAAAAGCTTCAAATATTAATGTTTTTAGTTCGTCTTGAGGTTGGCTACTTATGGGTAACGACAAGGCAATGGTTGAAAGTTTAGTCCTATTGCATTCACTTACGATGTCTTTCAAGCTGTTTGTAATTTTTTCTATGTCTGTCGGACTTCGCAAGAGTAAGAGTAATGTCACGATGTAGTAGTATGGGTCAGGACTTCGCAGATTTCTGGTTTTTTGAAATAAGGTAAACGATTTTTCAAATTTTTTTCTTCTGTTGTTTCTACAAGAGGCAGTATAATAGCTTTAAAGTTTACTTTATTATTTAGAAATATTGATTCTTTTTTTTTTCAATTATATTAAAATTTGACTTGGGTTCTGTTGCTTTTTTACTTGTTTCGGTGATTACGTCGTTTTTTCCTTCTTGTGCCCGTCTTTGGTTTCGAGTTGTTACTAATACTTTGGTTTCGTCATTGGATTGTATGCGACTTACGGCATCAGCGTTTAAATTTATTTTCCCTGGTTTGTGTTTTATTGAATAGTCGTATTCAGATAAGAGAATTTTCCATCTTGCTAATCTTGACATAGGATCTGTCCCAGAGAATAGCCACTGTAGAGGTTTATGGTCAGTGCAAATAGGAAAATGGGTTCCGTAAATGTACGGACGAAATTGTTGTATAGCATACACGATTGCAAGTAGTTCTTTTTCAGTAGTGTTATACCTAACTTCGGTATCATTTAATTTTCGACTTGCAAATGATATATATAGGTTTGTCCTGTCCGATGGGACCCTGGGACAGAATAGCTCCTATTCCAACATCGCTAGCATCTGTAGTCACGATAAATTCTTCTTTAAAATTTGGGTAAGCTAAAACTGGGGGATTTATCATTTTAGTTTTCAGTTCTCTAAATGCTTCGTCACAGAATGCATCCCATTTAAAAACACAATTTTTCTTTAAAAGTTTCGTAAGGGGTTTGGCTATAGTAGAAAAATTTTCTATGAACTTTCTGTAGTAACCAACGAATCCAAGAAATGATTTTATACCTTTCGCGTTTTTAGGTGTAGGATAAGTCCTGACGGCTTTGACTTTTTCAGGATCTGGCTTCAGTCCATCTTCAGAAATAAGATGTGCCAAGTACATTAATTCGTGTTTAAGAAAATTACATTTTTCTGGTTGTAGTTTTAGATTATGCATACTCAGTTGATTAAGTACTTTTCTAAGTTTGGAATTATGATCGTTTAGATCGTATCCGTAAAGAACTATATCGTCCATGTAGACAAAACAGTCAAATCCTTGCAAACCAGTGAGAACAGTGTTCATTAAACGTTCGAAAGTTGCAGGGGCGTTTTTTAACCCGAATGACATACGGTTATATTCGTAATGTCCAAATGGTGTGCTAAATGCGGTCTTATATCGATCTTCCTTATCCATCAAGATCTGATGAAATCCTTTAGCTAGGTCAAGAGTGCTAAAGTATTTTGCTCTACCCAATTGGTCGAATATATCGCTGATATTTGGAAGTGGGTAAGCATCCCCAATAGTTGTCATTAAGTTTCCTGAAATCGACAACTACCCTCCAGCGTTTGCTTCCATCGTTGCCCGCTTTTTGGGAACAAGTAGCAAGGGTGAGTTCAAGGGACTTGAGCTTGGTTGTACTATATCATCATCTAACATTTCTTGTACCTGTTTATGGATTTCTTCTTTTTGGCTTTCTGGAAGTCGATAAGGTTTAATAAAGAGAGGGGGTTTTTTCTCATCACTAGCGACTTTGTGTGTCATCGCATCAGTATAAGAGAGATGATCTCCCTCAAGATAAAACAAATCATTATATTCTCTGCAGATCTTACGTATAGATTCCTTCTCTTCTGTATTGCAATGGTATAGTATTAACATGGATTCTAATTTTTCTAGACGTTTTTCGATGTTGTTATTGAAAACTTTTATATCCGATTCATCGTATTCATCTAGGCTATTGAAACTTAAATTTATATTATTAATGTTTATTTGTTTTTCAATTTCTAGGGTATCCATGGTGAGCACTTTGATTTTGCCGTTTATAGGTCTTACTATCGCTTCGCCTACATACACTCCTGGGCAAATTTGTTTTTTCTCGATCACAATGTCCTCGAGTTTTTTATTTCTTCCTTCAAATGGAATTTCCACCATTTTTTGACTACGATCGTCCTTGAGTAATCTGCGGAATTTCAAACACCGCTTTACCTCATGTTCGTAGATTTTGAGAAGGCCTTTGACCGAGTTAACCGCGAATGTATATTTAGATCACTTCTTGGTAGAGGAATTCCCCCCAAAATTGTCGCCATTATAAGGGAGTCTTACAACAATGCGAGGTGTTTTGTGTTGCATAATGGGCAGCTATCCGACTCTTTTGAAGTGCGTCAGGGTGTGAGACAAGGGGATGTTCTATCGCCAATTCTTTTTCTGCTGGCGATAGATAATGTTTTGACGGCCAGCGTTGGTTCAACGGAGAGGCAGGGCATTCAATGGAGACCGTTTGAAAGGCTTAGCCATTTAGGCTATGTCGACGATATATGTCTCATGGCAAATAACATCAGTGGGCTGAACGTGATGTGTCAATCTCTGCTATTGAAAGGAGAATCTTGCAGTCTTAGAATAATTGGCAAAAAGACAAAAATAATGCTAACAGGACCCCCCTCACAACAACAACAACAACGTATTATTCTGCATGACAGGCCTGTTGAAGAGGTCAAACAGTTTAATTACCTTGGAAGTACTGTGTCAGCAAATGGTGGTACGGATCTGGACGTAAAAATCATAATAAATAAAGCTCGCGTTGCCTTTGGTTCTCTGTCTCAAATTTGGAGATCCAGTCAAATATCCTTACGCACTAAGTTGAGATTCTTCGAATCCAACGTTAAATCCGTGCTATTATATGCTTGTGAAACCTGGAAAGTCTCGGCCACCATCTCGAGAAAATCGCAGGCTTTTGTGAATCGCTGTCTACGCCACATTCTAAAGATTCGCTGGCCACAAACTATTTCAAACCAGGAATTGTGGCGCAGGACAAGTCAGGAGCGGTTGGACGTCGACATAAGAAAGCGTAAATGGCAATGGATTGGTCACACACTTAGGAAACCAAACAATGATATTGCAAAGCAGTCTTTTGAATGGAATCCTCAGGGTTCACGTGGGGTTGACCAAGAACAACATGGAAGTCAACAGATGTAGCAGACGCTAATTCCCAGAGAAAGACGTGGCCACAGTTAAGATATCTAGCTGCAGACCGTGAAGGATGGAGACGTTTTGTTGGCGCCCTATGCCCCGAGCGGGGTTACAGGACTTAACTTAATGATGATGATTTGACGACGAGGTGGAAGATGTAAATAAATATTTCTATCACCAGAATTGTTTTCTGATGTTGTCTTACAAATTGCTGCATCTGTACTGATTACTGCTCCAGTTTCTTTGCTTCTTTGGCTGTTGTTCTCTGAAGTCATACCTTTATTTATACCTGCTTTAGTTTCTTTGCTCTTTTGGCTGTCGTTTTCTAAAGTCTTGCCTTTATTTATACCTGCTTTAGTTTCTTTGCTCTTTTGGCTGTCGTTTTCTAAAGTCTTAATGGTTGTATCGGAATTTATTTTTACCGTTTGTTTGTTTGAAGATGAGGGTGATTCTTTTTTATCAGAGTCAATATTCATTTTAAGCTTATTTGAATTAAAGGTTTCGCTTGTGGTTTTAATACCACTACCTTCAATTTTAAAATCATGGCCCGTAGACACCGCCTCGTGAGGGGTAGCTTTTTGACTATTATTTCCAATTACAAGGTCACCAACCTTTTTGCTAAAACTAATTTCATTTATTTCTAAAACTCGTTTTTTGTAATTTACCTTGCATTTGTATTTGGCAAGGAAATCGTTACCTAAAATACCATCATACTTTAAATTTATACGTGCAGTAAGGAGTTGAAAAGGGTGTTTTAAAGAAATATTTTGTTCTTGATTAATTATGAAGGAACCTGTTATTTCTCCTAGGGTAAAGACTGAGTCACCAGATATGACGCACCTTTTTTCTGGGTTCATATTTGCCTCAAGTTCGTTTTTGTACAAACTTACATCTGCCCCAGTGTCTATTAGGAAAGTGGAGTAAGTTTTGTTTGATGGCTGGAATTGAATTCGGATTACCTGCTCATGAAACTCTGGGCAAAGGGAAACAGACAGGCTTTTTATATTCATTGTTGCGGGTCGGCATTCAGATCTAGTCGGGAAGGATGACCCGTTGCTTCCTCCCGAGCATTGTCGTTTCCCGAATCTTGAGTATGAAAATCCTCACCAGACCAAGAACAACAATGTCGTAATTCATGAGTTGAATTACCTTTAAATGGGTTTTTATTTTTCTGGTTTGTGGATGTAGGTGTATAATTATTGGGAGTCAGGTTTGTTTGGTTTCGGGAGTGTGCTAAACGTAAACGACAATCATTGTCAGTATGATACAACTTATGACAATAGTTGCACTTTGGGGTTGATTCGTTTTTAATTTCGGGTCTAAAGCTTGGGAAGTTTGTATTCCGGTAACATGTGGCAGAAGTGTGACCTGTTTTATTGCAGGTCTCACAGATTTGCGGTCGATTTTGGTTGGATCTAGTGAAACATGAAGTTGCTGTGTGACCAAATTTACCACATTGTTGACAAGTGACCCTTGTGTCGGTATTTCTGTATGAGCTTTGTTCAATGTCTAGGCGAGGAGATTGCGCAATGCCATAATCAATGGCTGTTTTCAGATCCATGGCATTAAAAGCTTTTACTAATAACCTTAGTTGCGAGTTTCTAAGTCCGTCTTCGAAGGAACGTAAGGCTATTTGTCTGTTTTCAGAAATAAGATAGTCCCGTACTGCCTGGTCGGTCGTACTTTGGTATGTCGCCCTATCTAATTTCTGTAGCAAACGTGTTAGCCGTTCACCGTAGTTTTTTATGTCTTCCTTCGCGCGTCTTTTGTCGCGCGGACATTAGCTCTGTTTGAGTGTTGGAACGTGAAATTCTTTCTTTAAATTGTCCTTCTAGTTCGGCTACTAGTTCGGCCCATGTGTTTAATTTTTTTGTACTGGGTTAGCTCGAAAGCTACCCCTCGTAACCTATTCTTGACAATATTAAAAAATAAAGCATGTTGAGTGTCGTCTTTGATGTATGAAAAAAGGACGTTGCCGAAAGCGACAAATTTATTTAATTCGTCTGGATTTCAATCGAACACAGGAACGATGTTCGGGGTAAGGTTTTTTGTTGTTGTATGGTCGTGGTAAGGTATTAACTTAAAGAAACTTACCACCGATATTTGCTTTCGCGTTGACGGAATTACCGTAAAATTATGGTCGAGTGAGAGAAAAAAAATAAGTTCGCGCTGTTCATAACCCAGACAAGATTGTGAATAATAGGGACAAGGTTGTGGAAATATAAAATATATGTATATATTTTTTTTAAATATATATCTACCTTATCTTAATTATCTACTGTCGATGAAGTTGATGTTGTTGACGCTGATGCTTATGTTGTTGATATCGTTGATATTTTTGATCCTGATTTTGTTGTTGATGTCGTTGATATTGTTTCACTTTTTCAGGCAGGCTTCACGCCGTATGGCTGTTGATTACGACCTGGTCTTTTATACACTGCCTAAATTTTGCCTCCGGCGTCCACTTGAGAGTTCGCCAGGTCTTACTTTTATAGGTCTTTACACAAAAAAAAAAATTCACTTTCTGGTGTTTAGCCCCAGAACGCCTCAAGATTATATCTTGTTATTTGATATATTTGGTAGGGGATTTTGAGTAATCCCACCGCTGCCACCAAAATGTTGTAACGCCTTATGAGCCGTGCTTTCCTTATGGGAGAAGAGCTCGAAAAGCGGACAGAAAATACTAGATTTTTGTTTTAAACTTTAAATACTTAAATGGCCCGCTGTCTTTAGCTAGGCTGCGACCAAATAAGTTATGTTTATTTAAAATTTTGTTCTGTGTCGAATTTTAAATATTCCTGTCTTTTTATACTATTTTAATCTACAAATTCTACCCCAATACACACGCACTTTTCCAACCATATATCCACCAACCGATAATTACATAATTTATTCCAATTGGTAATATTTCCTAGTTGGAATTATTTAATATAAATATTTCCCAACTGTTCTTCACAAAAGTGCCGCCGCATCATATTTCACATGTATTCACTCATAGCGCCGCTTACCCCTGCTAAGATGCATTCTCAGCATTTAGTATCAATGCCTGCAATTAGTGCATTGGATTTGTTTACAATCCGTTGGACATTGGATATTCATTACTCATAGCAGTTTATGGGTTTTGACGTAACTATGGCGAGTGAACATTATGATTGCCTAGTGACGATTTATTTATGAGTCAGTATGTTATGGTATTTTATTATTGGTGCAGTATCGGTGGTTGAAGTGTTTTGGGAAAATGCGTGGAAATAGAGCAAAATGTATTTGTTGGGAGGTTGGAATGTAGTGCGATCACTACACCACACCAGGCAAGGATCGGCCCTTCACAGCTCACATGCCGAAGCAGTTAGTATTCCGCTGGGTGCTGTGAAGGGCATTTTCTTGTCTT
The DNA here is from genome assembly GCA_951217065.1 of Baccha elongata. Lineage (NCBI taxonomy): Eukaryota > Metazoa > Arthropoda > Insecta > Diptera > Syrphidae > Baccha > Baccha elongata. The sequence continues at coordinate 29,684,433 of OX578273.1, forward strand.
ATTATCTATCTGTATCCAATCGTAGATGGAATGGTCTAACTAACTGTGCCACCTCAAGAAAGATGTGGCCCAGCTATGACAAGTCCCGCACAAATGAACTCTTATGTAGAACTCGGTCAGACATAGCCAAAATCATTGCAGTTAGCACGGGGTACTGGCCAATAGGAGAGCATGCAGCAAAAATGGGCATTCCGCACAATACTCTTTGCCGTAGCTGTGGAGATGAAAGGGAAAAGGAAACAGTGACCCACTATCTCTGCTGCTGCCTTGCCTTGACAAATCCAGGATGCCAATGCTTCGGTCAGTACTTTATTGACAACCTTAACGAACTTGCTGTTGTGAGCATAAGTAACCTCATTGGCTTTTTGAATGCAACCAAATGGTTATAAACGTAACAAACCATATCAATACCTCACCTCTTCTATGGGTAGATAAGACGGATCAAGAGAACTACATGATTTCCGCAGGAACCACGTCTTTAGCCGTGTAGGCGGGTTGTGTCTACGGCGGACATCATGTCTTTCCCTAAACCGAATCGATCTCACGAGGAAACTGGTTCTACCCTAAGCCAACCAGCACTCTGCCTGTTTAGGTTTTTGGCGAAGACAGACATATCGGAGCTAACAGCCTGGCATAAAGCCTGGTGGGGGGTATGGGCCAGCCCCCTTGGTTGAGGTACCCGAGGATCTCTTATTTTCCTACGGTAAATGGTAATAAAGGGATCATTTCACAACACAAATCCACACCTTAATACACCATAATCAGCAAAATGTTATCACAACCTCCACATAATGATAGGTCTCATGAGTTTATGGTATCAAAACGGCGCACCAAGCGCTAATTGGGTTTTTTTTTATTCTAGTAGAATAGCCGCCATTCCTACCTACCTAAGCAAATGCCAAGTAGAACAGTAGAAGAATCAACGTCTTAATAAATGATTTACTTGTTATCGGATTGCGTATTTTCAACAAACTATAGGTAGTGTGCAACGAATTATGCGGTACTACAGAGAGTCTTATAATCTATAGGTTTTGGATAGGCTTTGTACCGCTCAAATTGTTATTCAGTGAATGACAAAATCTAGGTCAGGTGCTTGATCGCCAACAAACAATGCAACAACCGTACCGAATTCAAAGGAAATCGGTTTAACCGTTATAAATTTTTGGCCAAATTTTTACAAAGCCCATAATAGCAAATCTCAGTTATGTGCATTTTTAGTCAATAACCTAAAATGTTATATAGGGACTGCTAAAGATATCACATACACCCAAGTCTCATCAAAACCATTTAAGAAGTTTTCCAGAAAATTTGGAAAAATTAAACCGTTATAGGGTACCCGTTATATTCTAGGTTAATACAAATGTTTGGGGAGATATTTCGCATATTTCAATTGTCGAAACAACACAACTAGGAATTTTTAATTCAATTTTTTCATTAAGCTCCCGTCTGCAATTTAAAACCCAGAACAAATATTATGTAACCACTGTAGAAAAAGGAACACCCAAGAAATGGGAAAAAACTACGATGTTTTCCTCAAAGATCTGCTTCTGAACATTAAGATCTCGGCATAACATGTCTAATCCAAAAAGGTTAATGGTATCCAGGCGGAATAGTAAATGTCTATCCTATGGTGCCGTTCTTGCGTTTGCTCATGATGTTGCTCTTAATAAGTCTGTTCCCCACCTGAAATTTCGTCATAATTCACACGAATTTCTATGAGAAAGTATTAACGTAGGCAAAATTTCACAGAAATTCGCAGAAGAGAGAGCTTAAGTGAGAGCAAATATTTTCCCCACCCTGCAAATTTCAGTCTCATAAATTTCTTCGCGCAGCAAAATTTGACTCTCACAAATCGGTTTGATATTTGTCAAATAAATAAAAAAAAGTGAAGCTATCAAAAAGTCTATTTCTCGCGATATTTAAACAAAAGAAAATAATGATCATCACCATCTATTGGAAAAATTGACAACGAAACATTTGCTATAAAAAATGTAAAGGATCAACCTATATGTCGTGCCAGAATTTTTTTATTTTGTGGTATTTTACATCCTGGCAATGTGAAAGTTGCTCTGATTTGTGTGTGTTTAATGATGAGGTTCTCTTTTCTGCTAAATGAACTCACTTTAAAATAACAGACAACAAAGACACATGGATCCACTTCAAATATCAGAAGCAAAATAGTTAGCTATACTGCTGGAAAAGGAGATGATTCTTTTTGAAGGTAGAATTCGAGTAAAATGTTGACAATAAAATTATCTATTAAATTAAATTTTAATAAAAAAATATTATAATAATAAATAATTTATAAAAATTTAATTTAATAAGGGATAAATTAATTTTATAAATTTATTTTTAAAATTTTTAATTTAATTTTATTAAAAATGAATACTGAACCATTGCGTAAGTTTTCTGCTGCTTAACGTTTTGGTACCAAAATAAGATTTAGTTTGAGCCATATTCAAAAACTAGCTGTTTATTTATTTGATTTCGGTACTTTATCTGTCATGAGTTCTGAATAAGTAAAATGGGTGTGGAAAATTTTTTTAAATAAAGAGTTGTTCAAAGCTTATTCAATGAATACAAATTCAATGCATAACTATATTCAACCGTTTGGAGGCATTTTAGTGAATCAAAATAAAATAGTCCACTAAACTTAGAGGTTTATCATTTTCACGTGTACGTTTTGGGGGGGGGTCATGACCCATGTGACCCCTTCGGACCGACACTGTCTAGGATTAATCTAGATTTGATTAAAAACGATGGGAAAAAAATACATCTAGATCAATAAAACGGACTTTTTGCGACCAATGAAAAACCACATAGGTATACCTACCTACCAATCTGAATATGATTCTATTTGCGATATCTTCAAAATCGACTTTCGTTGTGTGCGTATATTGACTTAAAAAAACGTTAAAAAGACACTTTTTCAAAATAATGTATAAAATTATCTATGCATTCCACGTATTTTTTTTTAATTGGAACTAAAAGAAAAATATTTAGCCAGCGTTAGGGACACGTTAAGGTGACAGAAGAAATCAAGTGAAATAGAAAATTAAAATCATTTTACCAAATATAATCTTTAAAAGTTGTTTTGCCAATTTGATATTAATAGCATGTGTTTTTTTTTTCATTATATAAACAATATTGAATTTGTTGGTATCAAATTTATAACCAAATGAAACTATATCACTCCATTTTAATACATTTAAAACCTGCCTAACTCCAAAATCTATTTCATTCTCTTCAAACACACACATTAGTTTTTCAAAATGTCAGAGACAGGCGAGTTACACAAATTAAAGTCACCAAACTTGATGACGGGACATTTGTGTTAGTTCGCAACCCATAAACCATATGCATAGCTCTTCCATATGAACTTCGTGATGACCGAAGGCCATGGGAAGTTAAGAGACTTTAAATAGAGTTCTACAAATGCAAGTCAGCAAACTTGATGACTGAGCATTTGTCTTGCAACCTATTTAATAGCAACGCATTACCTTTCCATATGAACTTTAGGATGGCCGAAGGCCATAGGAAATGCAATGCATTGAACTTTCAAACATAAGCAAATATATGTATACCTAGTGAGAAATATAATAAAAATAAATAAGAAGAAGGCAGTCGTTGTCGATCGCCCTTGGAATAAAGATATTAAAATACCTAATCGTGTCTTGTCTTTAATTTTAATACGGAACCAAAATATCTATGCAGAATAGATATATACTGTTGCGAATTCGCGGATTGTTGGGTGCTAAATGAAAAGATGGCTTCAGAAATAAAAGATTGAAAATAAAAAAAAACACGAGGCTAAACTTCAATTATAGAACTTTATTAGGATTCGATTATTGCTAGACTGACTGGTTATGGCATCTGTCAATGTTGTTGTCGTCTGTCAAACTTCAGCTGAGCATCTGGACTGCGTTCGTAAATGCGTAACACTCCCCCCTTCTTGAACTGGAGCCCCATCTGTCGAAAGACCTTTATCGGAAGGCCAGGAACTGAAGTTCTTCCCTCGGTATTTGGTGACCCGGTGAATGTGCACAATTTTAAACTTCGATCGAGGTGTTTTCTGAATTTTGATGGTAACATCGGATATAACTTCCATCACACGATATGGTCCATCCCAATCAGACTGCAGTTTTGGGCTAACTCGAACTCTTCTTTGCGGATTGTGAAACCACACGAAACTTCCAACCTGGAATGTAGAAAAGTTAGCTTTTAAGTCATACCTACTCTTCATTTTCTGTGCCGAGCTTCGTAGTTCAACTCTTGCTCGGTCGTGAATTTCTCGCAGCTGGTCATGTAGTTGTTGGGCAAATCCTCTGTATGCCTTGGGATCCGTATCAGGTGGTGTCTCAAAAAGTAAGTCCTGTGGTAACCGCATATCACGACCAAACATCATGGCAAAAGGTGTTTCCTTGGTTGATTCTTGTGTCGACGAACGGTAAGCCATTGCAAAAAGAGGAAGAAGCTCATTCCAATCGTCTTGTTTTTCGTTGACGAATTTTGCGAGATAATGGAGTATTGTTCGATTCATCCGCTCTACAAGACCATCGGACTGTGGGTGAAGGGGCGTTGTTCGCGTTTTGCGTATACCCATTATTTCCATTACATTTTGGAAAACCTCGGACTCAAAATTACGACCATGATCCGAGTGCAGTTCAGCCGGCACACCATAACGACAAAACACCTCACGTACTAAAATCTTCGCCACAGAATTTGTTGTTTGGTCAACGAGAGGAAATATCTCTAGCCATTTAGAAAAATAGTCCATCATCACCAGGACATACTTGTTTCCTTGTTTTGTTGCAGGCAAAGGTCCCAGTATGTCAATGGCAACGCGTTGAAATGGTTTACCACTTAAACTAACCTGCAGATTACGTTGCGTTCTCCTCTGAGGACCTCGTTTTGCAGCACATATGTCACATTCAGTGCAATAACGCTCTACGTCCTTCCTTGCGCCAACCCAGTAGAATCGGGATCTTAGCTTTGCAAACGTCTTGTTGGATCCAAAATGACCGCCTGATAAGGTGTCGTGGTACAACTGAATGATTTCTTAAAAAAGTGATCGAGGAATGATAGGCAGTAAGCGCGTAGGTTGTTGCACTTTCGTTGGTACCCACTTCTTTAACAAAATGTTATTCTGCAGCTGTAAACTGGCAAACTGTGCCCAATACACCTTAAGCACATTACACTCGCTCGAAATATCGCTCCATGCAGGACGGTTTTCAGCTTTAATCCAATTAATTACCTGAGTCAGTATCAAATCAGTTTCTTGTGCGCGCTGAAGGTTTTCAAGATCAATGTCACTAAGTACCACTCGAATGGCATGAACAGGCAAGTTATCTGTAGAGCGTAACCGTTTTTCCTTGATCTCACAGTGGTTGCAAAGTTCATCCGCACATGGCCGTCGTGAGAGAGCATCAGCATTTAGATGTTTTCTTCCCGCTCGATGTTGTACTTTGAAGCTATACTGCTGAAGTCGTTCCATCCAACGGGCGAGTTGACCCTCTAGGTTCTTAAATGACAACAACCAATTTAATGCTGCATGATCCGTTCGAACTAAAAATTCTCGGCCGTACAGGTAAACGTGGAAGTGTTCTATCGATTTGACTAGAGCTAAAAGTTCTTTGCGCGTTGTACAGTAATTGCGCTCTGCCTTGTTTAGAGCTCTGCTGAAGTACGCAATAACTCTTTCTGTTCCATCCTGAAGTTGAGACAGTACACCTCCTAAGCCAAAATCAGAAGCATAGGTATCAAGAATAAGTTCACCTTCAACGAGGAAATGACCCAAAACAGGAAAAGATGTTAAACCCTTTTTTAATTCATTGAAAGCGATGTCGCATTGATCTGTCCATTTAAAGGCAACGTTCTTTTCGGTCAATTGATGAAGGGGACGAGCTATTGTAGCGAATTGCGGAACAAACTGGCGGTAATATGTGGAAAGTCCCAGAAAGCTACGTAAATCGGTCAAATTTCGGGGCGTAGGCCAACTTCTAACAACTTCAATTTTGGCAGGATCTGGAGAGACGTCTTTACTGCTCAACACATGACCCAAGAATTTGACTTCATGGCGGAATATATAGCACTTTGAGGATTCAATTTTAAGCCGCAGTTTCTTAAACGGCTGAAAACAGAACGCAAATTAATTACCATTTGATCAAAGGTCTTACCGTGAACAAGGACATCATCCAAATATGGCAAGCAAACTTCTGAAGGTAATCCTCTTAAAACATTAGACATCAAGCGCTCGAAAGGCCATAGGAAATGCAATGCATTGAACTTTCAAACATAAGCAAATATATGTATACCTAGTGAGAAATATAATAAAAATAAATAAGAAGAAGGCAGTCGTTGTCGATCGCCCTTGGAATAAAGATATTAAAATACCTAATCGTGTCTTGTCTTTAATTTTAATACGGAACCAAAATATCTATGCAGAATAGATATATACTGTTGCGAATTCGCGGATTGTTGGGTGCTAAATGAAAAGATGGCTTCAGAAATAAAAGATTGAAAATAAAAAAAAACACGAGGCTAAACTTCAATTATAGAACTTTATTAGGATTCGATTATTGCTAGACTGACTGGTTATGGCATCTGTCAATGTTGTTGTCGTCTGTCAAACTTCAGCTGAGCATCTGGACTGCGTTCGTAAATGCGTAACACTCCCCCCTTCTTGAACTGGAGCCCCATCTGTCGAAAGACCTTTATCGGAAGGCCAGGAACTGAAGTTCTTCCCTCGGTATTTGGTGACCCGGTGAATGTGCACAATTTTAAACTTCGATCGAGGTGTTTTCTGAATTTTGATGGTAACATCGGATATAACTTCCATCACACGATATGGTCCATCCCAATCAGACTGCAGTTTTGGGCTAACTCGAACTCTTCTTTGCGGATTGTGAAACCACACGAAACTTCCAACCTGGAATGTAGAAAAGTTAGCTTTTAAGTCATACCTACTCTTCATTTTCTGTGCCGAGCTTCGTAGTTCAACTCTTGCTCGGTCGTGAATTTCTCGCAGCTGGTCATGTAGTTGTTGGGCAAATCCTCTGTATGCCTTGGGATCCGTATCAGGTGGTGTCTCAAAAAGTAAGTCCTGTGGTAACCGCATATCACGACCAAACATCATGGCAAAAGGTGTTTCCTTGGTTGATTCTTGTGTCGACGAACGGTAAGCCATTGCAAAAAGAGGAAGAAGCTCATTCCAATCGTCTTGTTTTTCGTTGACGAATTTTGCGAGATAATGGAGTATTGTTCGATTCATCCGCTCTACAAGACCATCGGACTGTGGGTGAAGGGGCGTTGTTCGCGTTTTGCGTATACCCATTATTTCCATTACATTTTGGAAAACCTCGGACTCAAAATTACGACCATGATCCGAGTGCAGTTCAGCCGGCACACCATAACGACAAAACACCTCACGTACTAAAATCTTCGCCACAGAATTTGTTGTTTGGTCAACGAGAGGAAATATCTCTAGCCATTTAGAAAAATAGTCCATCATCACCAGGACATACTTGTTTCCTTGTTTTGTTGCAGGCAAAGGTCCCAGTATGTCAATGGCAACGCGTTGAAATGGTTTACCACTTAAACTAACCTGCAGATTACGTTGCGTTCTCCTCTGAGGACCTCGTTTTGCAGCACATATGTCACATTCAGTGCAATAACGCTCTACGTCCTTCCTTGCGCCAACCCAGTAGAATCGGGATCTTAGCTTTGCAAACGTCTTGTTGGATCCAAAATGACCGCCTGATAAGGTGTCGTGGTACAACTGAATGATTTCTTAAAAAAGTGATCGAGGAATGATAGGCAGTAAGCGCGTAGGTTGTTGCACTTTCGTTGGTACCCACTTCTTTAACAAAATGTTATTCTGCAGCTGTAAACTGGCAAACTGTGCCCAATACACCTTAAGCACATTACACTCGCTCGAAATATCGCTCCATGCAGGACGGTTTTCAGCTTTAATCCAATTAATTACCTGAGTCAGTATCAAATCAGTTTCTTGTGCGCGCTGAAGGTTTTCAAGATCAATGTCACTAAGTACCACTCGAATGGCATGAACAGGCAAGTTATCTGTAGAGCGTAACCGTTTTTCCTTGATCTCACAGTGGTTGCAAAGTTCATCCGCACATGGCCGTCGTGAGAGAGCATCAGCATTTAGATGTTTTCTTCCCGCTCGATGTTGTACTTTGAAGCTATACTGCTGAAGTCGTTCCATCCAACGGGCGAGTTGACCCTCTAGGTTCTTAAATGACAACAACCAATTTAATGCTGCATGATCCGTTCGAACTAAAAATTCTCGGCCGTACAGGTAAACGTGGAAGTGTTCTATCGATTTGACTAGAGCTAAAAGTTCTTTGCGCGTTGTACAGTAATTGCGCTCTGCCTTGTTTAGAGCTCTGCTGAAGTACGCAATAACTCTTTCTGTTCCATCCTGAAGTTGAGACAGTACACCTCCTAAGCCAAAATCAGAAGCATAGGTATCAAGAATAAGTTCACCTTCAACGAGGAAATGACCCAAAACAGGAAAAGATGTTAAACCCTTTTTTAATTCATTGAAAGCGATGTCGCATTGATCTGTCCATTTAAAGGCAACGTTCTTTTCGGTCAATTGATGAAGGGGACGAGCTATTGTAGCGAATTGCGGAACAAACTGGCGGTAATATGTGGAAAGTCCCAGAAAGCTACGTAAATCGGTCAAATTTCGGGGCGTAGGCCAACTTCTAACAACTTCAATTTTGGCAGGATCTGGAGAGACGTCTTTACTGCTCAACACATGACCCAAGAATTTGACTTCATGGCGGAATATATAGCACTTTGAGGATTCAATTTTAAGCCGCAGTTTCTTAAACGGCTGAAAACAGAACGCAAATTAATTACCATTTGATCAAAGGTCTTACCGTGAACAAGGACATCATCCAAATATGGCAAGCAAACTTCTGAAGGTAATCCTCTTAAAACATTAGACATCAAGCGCTCGAAAGTGGCCGGGGCATTGGTCAAACCAAAACTCATGACTTTGAACTGCCAAAGTCCATCTTTTGTAACGAAGGCTGTTTTGTCTCGGTCATCAGGGTGGACTTCTACCTGCCAATATCCTGACTGGCAATCTAGAGTGCTAAACCACACCGAGCCTGATACTGAGTCCAAGGTGTCATCAATTCGAGGCAAAGGAAACGAGTCTTTGATGGTCGACAAATTTAGTTGGCGATAATCAACGCAAAACTTAGTCGATCCATCCTTCTTTTTGACCATCACTATCGGAGATGCCCACGGGCTGGAACTGGGCTCAATAACACCTCGTCGCAGCATGTCATCAATAATTTTTCTTGATTCATCCTCTTTAGCAAACGGAAGACGACGTGGGGGTTGCTTTATTGGTTTAGCGGACCCTACGTCGATTCGATGTTGAACCACTTTCGTTCTACCCAAGTCATCTGGTCCCATTGAAAAGATGTCTTTGAATTCCACCAAAAGGTTTTCAACCACTTGCTGCTGAGTTGTTTCGAGATGTTGGACTGACCGCAAAATGAGTTCCGATAGGCAATCCGACGAAATTGTTTCGCTATGCAAAGGTGCATCTAAACATTCTACTTCCTCAAAAAGTGCCACTGGTGTATCACTAGGTAAAACTACAGAATGATCCGCCACATTAAACACTCGAACAAAAACAACTCCATCGTAGTTTTTATTTACAGACTTGCCAATCAATAGTCCTTTTGGCAATTGAAATCCTACTGGAGTGACGACGCCTTCTGGTAAATTATCCATGGGAACAGATGCTAAAATCATGGTTTCTGTCCGTGGCGGAATAACAGAGTCACTAACAGCTCGCAAGTATGCCGTTCGAGCAGATTCTTCCAGCGGTGGTGCACGAATCAGGTAGGTTGCCTTTTTATTACTCTCACAGCTTAACGAAATTCGATGTCCGTTAATTATAATTTGATTAGAGGAAAAGTCCAACTATCCCTTTGTGACTTGTAAAACATCAACACCTAGGATGCCGTGGCAGCCAGTGGGAAGGGAAATATCAACCACTAGCAGCTTAACACGACGCTTAAATCGACCAAGTGTGATTTGTGTACTCCAACAATTGCAAATTTTAAATGAATTTCCGCATAAGGTTTGAAGACTTACGTTGCTGGGAAGAAGACGGGTATTGGGAGGAATAACAGATCGACTCACCAATGTAACCGATGATCCAGTATCTACCAGCATACGACAAGACACGTTGCCGATCATCATGGCAACGGTAAAACCACTATGAAGTTTCGATGAATAAATGTTGTATATTTGAGGTCGGGTAGATGAAATCAGCGCTGACCCCCCGTCGCTGACTGCTGGGCATTCAAAGACTTTGTTAACAAAAGTCGTTTCACTCATGGATTTGAGTTCCTCTGCTTGTCGCAACTGCTCATGTGATATCTGAGAAATGGCTGTACTTTGCTTCTCGATATCCGCGCTTAAGAGGTTAAGTTTCGAGAACAGTTTTTCTAAATTTTCCGCTAATTGCTCTGCCATATCGAATTTAGCATCCCACTTCTGACACCAGTGTTGCGAATTCGCGGATTTTTGGGTGCTAAATGAAAAGATGGCTTCAGAAATAAAAGATTGAAAATAAAAAAAAACACGAGGCTAAACTTCAAGTATAGAACTTTATTAGGATTCGATTATTGCTAGACTGACTGGTTATGGCATCTGCCAATGTTGTTGTTGTCGTCTGTCAAACTTCAGCTGAGCATCTGGACTGCGTTCGTAAATGCGTAACAATACGTAACTGGCGCAGTCAAAAATTCGAACCTTAAGTGTTTTGTGCAATTGTGAATAAACATTAAAAATAAAAGTGTGTGTTGTGTGTTGAAGCCCACCTGACAGCCACAACGGAAAATCAAAGAGCGGATGTCTTTAAGGCTATTTATAAAGTAAAAATTGTGGGAGCAGCAAAAAATCTAATTTGCACGACATCAAATGCAACGTGGGATTTCACATCAACAGCGTGCTCAATCAAATAAATAACTTAAAGGTAAATAACATCTTAGAATTATGCAGTAAGGTAGATTATATATTAAAAGAATGTTATGAATATGCTCTCTTCGAGCAAAACAAATGGGAAATTGTAAATTCACTAATTGCTTAAACAAAAGATTTAACTGTAGGACAATTGTCTAGAGAAGTTAGAAGTAATTTTGATTTGGATAGCATTTCAACTGTTCTTCGAACATATATCCCAGATAGTGAGTGTAATCTAAAAAAATACAAAAATTAATAATGTAACGTATCATAACAAGCCACAAAATAAATATTTTAATAGAAATGTAGACTCAGAAGTAAGCCATAATAATAACACTAGATCATATCCGCATAGGAATACAGGAGACGCTAGATACTCAGAAACAACCCAAAATACTAGCTCTAGGTCATTTCAAAACCGAAATTCAGGACAAACTAGACATTCACACAATAACAGATCAGGACAGGCTTAATATTCTAATAACAATAGGTCAGGGCAATTTAGACAAAACTATCAAGTATTCAATCCATTTGGCCAGGCCAAATAATTACCAATAATTACCAAAATCCACAACCTATGGATGTGAATAATTTAGCTAGTGGTAGTGAAGCTAGCGAATCAGTAGTTAATGAGGAAATCACAGCATAGAGCCAACTATGGATTTTCGGAACTAAGCCTCGGAAATAAATTATTTTGCAATTTACTATAGGTGATAGAAAATATAAAGCTCTATTGGACACTAGCTCAACAGTCAGCTTAATTAACTCTGCTAGAGTTGATTGTAGCAATTTTCCTGTTTTTGAAGAAAAATCTGTTTTTCTAAATACTATTAATAATAAAACAAAAGAATTTATACAAATTGTGGTTACTGATGTACCTAAAGAATTTCGGATGGGAAGGAATAGTAAATTAAAATGGTATAAAATGTTTTTAAACGGTAAAGAACGGATGGGAAGGAATAGTAAATTAAAATGGTATAAAATGTTTTTAAACGGTAAAGACTATGATCTTTTCATTGGAATGGATATAATCAAAAACAACGTAACGGAAATCAATACAACAGAAAAATGTATTAAGTTAGTTAACACTTCAAAAATAGATTTATATTCAGAGGAAAGTCCATACCTTGAATATTACGAACTTTCAAGTGAAGACGCCGACAAAATTTGTCTTTCGTCTTTCGCATTTAAATACTCAAGAAAAAGAAGAAATAAGCAATATTTAAGAACAGTACCAAAGCATGATTTTCAGAGATGGTGACCAACTTACTAACACAGATTCTATAATGCATGAGATCAGAACAAAAACTGATCAAAAAGTAAATTCCAGGCTTTATAGATTACCTCCAAAGCATGAAGACGAAATTCGGAGACAAGTGTTACACATGGAAAAACAGGGTATTATTTTAAAATCAAATAGTAGATACGTCTCCCCCATAGTTGTTGTCCCAAAGAATATTGGTAAATCAGGTACACACAAATTTAGGCTTTGTATTGACTATAGGAAAATAAACGAAATCACTTTAGACGACAAGTACCCTCTACCTAATATAGACAGTATATTAGATAAGTTAGAAAGAGCCCAGTATTTTACTACATTGGATTTAGCCAAAGGCTAATACCAAATTAAAATGCATCCCAGAGACATTCATAAGACTGCGTTTGTCACACCAAATGGTTTATATGAATTTACTCGAATGCATTTTGGCCTCAAGAGAGCCACAGCGACGTTCCAAAGGCTTATGAATGAAATACTAAGGGATTACATATATAAGATCTGCGTCGTCTATCTTGATGATATCTTAATATTTTCCACTAGTCTCGAAGAACATCTAATTGCCATCACATACAGAATTTTTAGGCCACATCTTAACAGATGAAGGCATGAAACCTAACCCAGAAAAGATCAAATGTATTTTAAATTTCAAACTGCCATCATCAGAATAGGGGGAATAACATGTAGCATACGAAAACATGCACGTGCCGTAACTATTCGGGACTGATGGAAGTGTGATCATAGCCTCTTCGCTAACAAGCCTTAGTAACAAGCCTTTTAAAAAAAGGTTTGGCTAATATGATCAGGCCGGTTCCTCAGGTTGGCAACAGGTTAATTCCCTGTTCCGTAAAACTTAGAATCACGAGACCGACAACAAGCCTCGGAAACGGACTGATCTCACGACGACAACCTATACATCGAAAACGGCAAAACGAATTTTCTTATGGAACGTACGATCGCTCTATAGAGCTCGAGCTGCTCAGCAGCTAGCTGATGCCCTGTCAAAATATAAAGCTGACAAAATATAAGCGATCAGGTTCGAATCAACACGGCCGCCCTGCGCAATGAAAATGCCAGTAACACCATTGGTAATGCGTTTGGACTCGCCCTAGAATCACTTGATTTAGGGAGAGTAAGTCCTGGAGCCAGTATGCTGGGCGTAGATGAGAAGTGGACACGCCTTAAGAATACTTTCATTAGTACTGCCAACTCCATCTTAGGCAGCAGTCGTAGAAATCGGAACGACTGGTTTGATGATAAATGCAAGCTAGCGACTGAACGTAAGAATGTTGCGTACCGAGCAATGCAACAATCTCATAGAACGCGGGCACGCAAAGAAGAATATAAAGAGCTCAGAAGAATAGAAAAACTGCTTCACAGACAGAAAAAATCAGCCTGGGAGAAGAACTTAATCAATGAAATAGAAGAAAGCCGAGAGCGAGGTCCGCACCAGGCGCGGAAGTTCTACCAATCCGTCCGAAACATGACGCAGTACACACCACGCTGCACATACTGCAAGGACGGAGAGGTAAATTTGATCACCGATCCACAAAGCATACTGGAGCGATGGGAAGTGTACTTTAATGAATTGCTAAATGGTCAACTCACTGCAGAAGTGGAGGCTCCACTGCTTCAAGACGAATACCCTATGTTGCCGTCACCAAGCATAGAAGAGGTTGAGAAAGCTATAGACCGGCTAAAGAAAAACAAAGCCCCGGGAGCTGATGGTATACCAGCCGAATTATTTCAACACGGTGGGCCAGCTCTACGTCAGGCAATTCATGATATTATAGTGCACGTGTGGGATCATGAAGAAATGCCAGAAGACTGGCGAAAAGGTATAATATGCCCCATACATAAGAAAGAAGATGTCACAACGTGCAGCAACTATAGAGGTATCACGTTGTTGAGTACCGCCTATAAGATACTCTCCTCTATCCTACAAGACCGGATAACCCCATACGCTAAAACCATCATCGGACAATATCAGTGTGGTTTCATTCCAGGCAAATCAACAACTGATCAGATCTTTACCCTTAGGCAGGCGATGGAAAAATGTCTAGAATTTAACATCCCAACATACCACCTGTTTATAGACTTTAAGGCCGCCTATGATAGCATAGCCAGGGTAGAACTTTACAAAGCCATGAGAGAATTCGGCATCCCAAATAAATTGACACGACTATGTAGGTTGACCATGACCAACGTAACAAGCCAAGTTAAAATAGCCGGATTGCTATCCAGACCAATCAACATCTTTAATGGACTCCGACAAGGGGATGGTTTGGCCTGCCTCCTCTTCAACCTGGCGTTGGAGAAAGCAATCCGTGACTCTGGCACGGCAACAAGAGGGACCATCGTCAACAGGTCCAGCCAGATACTGGCTTACGCAGACGACATCGACATCATCGGAAGAACCGAGCAAGCTGTACACGATTCCTTCATCCAGATCGAGCAGGCGGCACATTAGTGAAGGTAAAACAAAGTACATGGTGGCGTCGAATGCGAGAGGAACAGTTGGTCAAACAATCAAGGTAGCTGAGCACGAATTTGAAGTGGTGCAATCCTATAAATACCTTGGGTCAATAGTAGCAGCCGATAACAATATAGAAGAAGAAATACGCGGGCGGCTTCTCAAATCCAACAGAGCCTACTACAGTCTGTCAAAGCTCTTCAAATCCAGAAATCTCACCATAACTTCAAAACTACTGCTGTTCAGGTCCATGGTCCTGCCAGTACTCACATATGGATCCGAGACTTGGGTGCTTAGCAAAAGGCACTCTGACCTCTTAGCCGCGTTCGAGAGAAAAGTCTTAAGGAGAATTGTGCGCCCCATATGTGAGGAAGGACTATTCCGG
This sequence comes from Baccha elongata, assembly GCA_951217065.1. NCBI lineage: Eukaryota > Metazoa > Arthropoda > Insecta > Diptera > Syrphidae > Baccha > Baccha elongata. Next base: position 29,699,583 of record OX578273.1, read on the forward strand.
AGACGGTACAATCATGAATTGTACGCAATCTACCTTGAAGCAGATATCGTGACAAAAATTAGGCTCGGTAGACTTCGGTGGGCAGGGCACCTAGCTTGCATGAGCGAAGAGGAACCTGCTCGGAAAGTTCTTTGTGGTACATTCTATGGCAGACGACAGCGTGGTAGACCATGCTTGCGCTGGAGAGATGGCGTAGACCAGGACCCCGGTTGTCGAGCCGATGATGATGATGATCATCATCAGAAAAAGAGTTAAAGTCCTTTCTTGGTATAACAGGATTTTATCGTAAATTTGTTAAGAATTACTCTAAAATAGCCTATCTGATGATTAAATTCCTAAAGAAAAATTAAAATATAAATACACGAGACCCTAAATATATACAGTCTTTCGAAGCACTGAAGCAAAATATTACTAACTATCCTATACTTAGATTTCCAAATTTCGAAAAACCTTTTACTGTATTTAACGATGCCTCAAACTTCGCCATTGGTGCTGTTCTTACTCAAGAAAGTCAGCCGGTCTGCTTTGCGTCGAGATCTCTGAACGACCACGAGAAAAAGTATTCACCCACTGACAAGGAATGCCTTGCTATTGTCTGGTCAGTGACATACTTTAGACCATACCTTTGGGGAAATAAATTTAAAATAGTCAGAGACCATCAACCTATTAAGTACCTGAACAAAAATACAACGGAAAAGAGTTTTTTGTCAGAAACCAGAGATGGCTACTAAAATTATCCGAATTTAATTATGATATTGAGTACTTATAAGGTAGAGACAATAAAGTTGCAGACTTCTTGAGCCGCATCAAGGATGTTGACCAGATAGATGATAAGTCTGATTCAACTTTGGCAACAATCTATTCAACACCAGAACAACAGTTAGATCTTTCCCAATAAAAGAAGAGATAGTAAATAAATATAAAACACAAATCATTCTTTCAAATTCTGTTGTAGTAGAAGTTGAAGCCAGTCATGGCAGGAGAATCACCCATGTAGATATGACTAAAAATCGGTTATATTGGGAAGATCTCTTTAAACGAATCCTAAACAAGGGAAAAGTAGGCGTATATACAGAATTATCATACCACGAGTATAATAAAATTCAAAAATGCCTAATAAAATTGTTTAAAGACAATAAAAAATTGACATTTACTAAATGTATACTTAGAGCTCTCGAGGTAGAAACTGAAGCAGATATTTGTAAGCAAATTTCCTTATACTATGTTAGATAGAGTAGTCATTCCGGAGTTATTGAAACATATAAAACTTTGAAAAATAAAGCATATTACCCAGGCTTAGTTAAAGAAATATCCAAGGTTATAGGAAATTGTCAAACATGTCAAGAAGGTAAATATGACAGGAAACCTATAAAACCTAAATTTAAATTTTCTGAAACTCCACACGACGTAAATGAAATATTACATATGAATGTTTACCAATTTAACAAGCTATTTTTTCTCACATTTTTAGGTAAGCCCACGAAAAAAGCTTTTATATATTACTTAACAAGTAAAAATTGGGTAAATAAACTGGAATGTATTGAGGAACAATTTACTAAATTTGGGAATCCAAAGAAAATTGTTTGCGATAACGAATTCAATTCAGAAAACCTAAAATTATTTTTCAGAGAAGAAGGAGTCCAATTTCACTTTACCAAACTAAATTCCCATACAGGAAACTCTGACATTGAGCGTTTTCATTCAACACTTCTTGAGATTTTATTGGCCATCAAAAATAAAGATTTAACTACAAACAGAAAAATGCATAATTCAGTTAAAATTTATAATAACAGGTTTCATTCAACTGTAGGCATGAGTCCAAATAAAGCAGTAGTAACAGAACCTAGCATTTTAAGCAACGTAGCCAACAAGTGCAAGAAACATATTTTGAATAAAAGAAACCCAGTCAGGGAACAATATAATGAGCAAAGAAGTGAAGGATTCATAAGAAAATATAAACACTAACGTCACAAAAATGAAGTTTATTTTAGAAAAAAAAACTACTCAATGTTCATCCAACAACAGTTAAAAGACCTAATGAATTTGCAGATTCTTATGTGGATAATGCTGTGGACAACTATAATGACAGGAACGGTAGTGGAACCAGCTCTTCTCATCGTGGGGGTTGCTTTATTGGTTTAGCGGACCCTACGTCGATTCGATGTTGAACTACTTTCGTTCTACCCAAGTCATCTGGTCCCATTGAAAAGATGTCTTTGAATTCCACGAAAAGGTTTTCAACCACTTGCTGCTGAGTTGTTTCGAGATGTTGGACTGACCGCAAAATGAGTTCCGATAGGCAATCCGACGAAATTGTTTCGCTATGCAAAGGTGCATCTAAACATTCTATTTCCTCAAAAAGTGCCACTGGTGTATCACTAGGTAAAACTACAGAATGATCCGCCACATTAAACACTCGAACAAAAACAACTCCATCGTAGTTTTTATTTACAGACTTGCCAATCAATAGTCCTTTTGGCAATTGAAATCCTACTGGAGTGACGACGCCTTCTGGTAAATTATCCATGGGAACAGATGCTAAAATCATGGTTTCTGTCCGTGGCGGAATAACAGAGTCACTAACAGCTCGCAAGTATGCCGTTCGAGCAGATTCTTCCAGCGGTGGTGCACGAATCAGGTAGGTTGCCTTTTTATTACTCTCACAGCTTAACGAAATTCGATGTCCGTTAATTATAATTTGATTAGAGGAAAAGTCCAACGATCCCTTTGTGACTTGTAAAACATCAACACCTAGGATGCCGTGGCAGCCAGTGGGAAGGGAAATATCAACCACTAGCAGCTTAACACGACGCTTAAATCGACCAAGTGTGATTTGTGTACTCCAACAATTGCAAATTTTAAATGAATTACCGCATAAGGTTTGAAGACTTACGTTGCTGGGAAGAAGACGGGTATTGGGAGGAATAACAGATCGACTCACCAATGTAACCGATGATCCAGTATCTACCAGCATACGACAAGACACGTTGCCGATCATCATGGCAACGGTAAAACCACTATGAAGTTTCGATGAATAAATGTTGTATATTTGAGGTCGGGTAGATGAAATCAGCGCTGACCCCCCGTCGCTGACTGCTGGGCATTCAAAGACTTTGTTAACAAAAGTCGTTTCACTCATGGATTTGAGTTCCTCTGCTTGTCGCAACTGCTCATGTGATATCTGAGAAATGGCTGTACTTTGCTTCTCGATATCCGCGCTTAAGAGGTTAAGTTTCGAGAACAGTTTTTCTAAATTTTCCGCTAATTGCTCTGCCATATCGAATTTAGCATCCCACTTCTGACACCAGTGTTGCGAATTCGCGGATTTTTGGGTGCTAAATGAAAAGATGGCTTCAGAAATAAAAGATTAAAAATAAAAAAAAACACGAGGCTAAACTTCAAGTATAGAACTTTATTAGGATTCGATTATTGCTAGACTGACTGGTTATGGCATCTGCCAATGTTGTTGTTGTCGTCTGTCAAACTTCAGCTGAGCATCTGGACTGCGTTCGTAAATGCGTAACAATACGTAACTGGCGCAGTCAAAAATTCGAACCTTAAGTGTTTTGTGCAATTGTGAATAAACATTAAAAATAAAAGTGTGTGTTGTGTGTTGAAGCCCACCTGACAGCCACAACGGAAAATCAAAGAGCGGATGTCTTTAAGGCTATTTATAAAGTAAAAATTGTGGGAGCAGCAAAAAATCTAATTTGCACGACATCAAATACAACGTGGGATTTCACATCAACAGCGTGCTCAATCAAATAAATAACTTAAAGGTAAATAACATCTTAGAATTATGCAGTAAGGTAGATTATACATTAAAAGAATGTTATGAATATGCTCTCTTCGAGCAAAACAAATGGGAAATTGTAAATTCACTAATTGCTTAAATAAAAGATTTAACTGTAGGACAATTGTCTAGAGAAGTTAGAAGTAATTTTGATTTGGATAGCATTTCAACTGTTCTTCGAACATATATCCCAGATAGTGAGTGTAATCTAAAAAAATACAAAAATTAATAATGTAACGTATCATAACAAGCCACAAAATAAATATTTTAATAGAAATGTAGACTCAGAAGAAAGCCAAAATAATAACACTAGATCATATCCGCATAGGAATACAGGAGACGCTAGATACTCAGAAACAACCCAAAATACTAGCTCTAGGTCATTTCAAAACCGAAATTCAGGACAAACTAGACATTCACACAATAACAGATCAGGACAGGCTTAATATTCTAATAACAATAGGTCAGGGCAATTTAGACAAAACTATCAAGTATTCAATCCATTTGGCCAGGCCAAATAATTACCAATAATTACCAAAATCCACAACCTATGGATGTGAATAATTTAGCTAGTGGTAGTGAAGCTAGCGAATCAGTAGTTAATGAGGAAATCACAGCATAGAGCCAACTATGGATTTTCGGAACTAAGCCTCGGAAATAAATTATTTTGCAATTTACTATAGGTGATAGAAAATATAAAGCTCTATTGGACACTAGCTCTACAGTCAGCTTAATTAACTCTGCTAGAGTTGATTGTAGCAATTTTCCTGTTTTTGAAGAAAAATCTGTTTTTCTAAATACTATTAATAATAAAACAAAAGAATTTATACAAATTGTGGTTACTGATGTACCTAAAGAATTTCGGATGGGAAGGAATAGTAAATTAAAATGGTATAAAATGTTTTTAAACGGTAAAGACTATGATCTTTTCATTGGAATGGATATAATCAAAAACAACGTAACGGAAATCAATATAACAGAAAAATGTATTAAGTTAGTTAACACTTCAAAAATAGATTTATATTCAGAGGAAAGTCCATACCTTGAATATTACGAACTTTCAAGTGAAGACGCAGACAAAGTTTGTCTTTCGTCTTTCGCATTTAAATACTCAAGAAAAAGAAGAAATAAGCAATATTTAAGAACAGTACCAAAGCATGATTTTCAGAGATGGTGACCAACTTACTAACACAGATTCTATAATGCATGAGATCAGAACAAAAACTGATCAAAAAGTAAATTCCAGGCTTTATAGATTACCTCCAAAGCATGAAGACGAAATTCGGAGACAAGTGTTACACATGGAAAAACAGGGTATTATTTTAAAATCAAATAGTAGATACGTCTCCCCCATAGTTGTTGTCCCAAAGAATATTGGTAAATCAGGTACACACAAATTTAGGCTTTGTATTGACTATAGGAAAATAAACGAAATCACTTTAGACGACAAGTACCCTCTACCTAATATAGACAGTATATTAGATAAGTTAGAAAGAGCCCAGTATTTTACTACATTGGATTTAGCCAAAGGCTAATACCAAATTAAAATGCATCCCAGAGACATTCATAAGACTGCGTTTGTCACACCAAATGGTTTATATGAATTTACTCGAATGCATTTTGGCCTCAAGAGAGCCACAGCGACGTTCCAAAGGCTTATGAATGAAATACTAAGGGATTACATATATAAGATCTGCGTCGTCTATCTTGATGATATCTTAATATTTTCCACTAGTCTCGAAGAACATCTAATTGCCATCACATACAGAATTTTTAGGCCACATCTTAACAGATGAAGGCATGAAACCTAACCCAGAAAAGATCAAATGTATTTTAAATTTCAAACTGCCATCATCAGAATAGGGGGAATAACATGTAGCATACGAAAACATGCACGTGCCGTAACTATTCGGGACTGATGGAAGTGTGATCATAGCCTCTTCGCGGCGGCCGCTAGTAACAAGCCTTTTAAAAAAAGGTTT